>JAOEHY010012015.1:0-14035 GCA_025447955.1 Psilopsiagon aurifrons
TAAACCGAGGCAGCTCTTTTAGGAGGGTGAGGTGAGTTAACAAACTGCGTGGCTGATTTACAGCTTAAACCACGACATCCTTAAACTCCCACCTCCCAACCCACACCACCAGCCACAGCCTGCCTGGGAATTACCAATGCTAATCCATCATTTGCAGCATCAAATAAGCTCGTTGACACTTTCCTTTCTCATCCTTCTTGAATCTGTGAAGTAATGGGGAGGAGAACAACTAACACCACACCAAAAAAACGAAAAAAACCCGACTAAATTAACATTGCAGCTGAGGTTTCACACACACAGAAGTCAGGAAGTTCAAAGTTATGGTTCCCCATCCAGCTGTAATTCTGGCACACTGCACATCTATATTAAGACATTAAAGTTAGCCCCATAAACAGTAATACAAAATACTACATGCACATGAGGGGGCCAATCTACGATGGCCAGGGGAGCCATAATTCCAGCTGCCCTGACTCCTGTGCGTGTGCTTCTCCCGCAAAGAAGGAATAAGTCAGCTCTCATTCACTTGTAATTCAAAGCTCAGGATGCTGATAGGGAAGAGAAAAGAGAGATTACTCTGTCTGCTGCTTCTTCCTCCTCTTTTTTCTTCCCTTTTTTTTACGGCACAGGCTGTTGTGTAGCTGCCTGCGATCAATGCTCTCCGTCTGCCTGACTTTGATATATCAGCAAAAATCTCAGATCTCCATTCCCATCCTCTCGCTTTGTAAGCAGCACGGCACACACATGCAATAGATAAGGGATAGCCTTTGATTGAATTTACTTCATTTATACAATGGGACACCAGAGGAATATTAAAATACAAATTAACAGCTTCATATTTCACATGCATTGAAACCCCCCCAGCAGATTTCCAGCTGCAGGAAACTCCTCTGCCAAAGGCCTCTCCCCAGTCACACCTATTCCCTTCCTCCCGGGATCCTCAAGTAAACGCTGGGAAAGTTGATAACTGGAGAGTTACACTTTAAGTCCTCACAGGGTCAACAACTCAGGCCAAGATTTCTAAACAACTCTGCCAATGGGGAGCAGCTGTACTGAGAAGGCACCAAAGGTTTCTCAGCACCTTCACAGCATGATGGAGAGATGCCTCAGTCCCCATTTCCATGGGAAACAGGCAAACTTGTGTCCATCATGCAGGATCTCTGCTACCCTGGTTTGGGAGCTGAACCACAGGAGCAGGTTTCTTTTGTGAGCTGTGTGAGACTGTGGCAGGGCAGAGCAGCAAAACCTCTCCAGCCAGCTTTAATGTCAAGGCATTGCAAGTTTGGGGACTGGGATTCTGCCTGGATGATCCCACCAGGGCACCCTATTACCTGTTTCTGATGCAGCCTGCCATTACCCAGCATCTGTGGTTTGACAATGCAAATGTGACACATCCCTCCTCATTCTAACAGGGTCACTTTGGAAGAAGCATGTTTTCTGTTAGCTGTAAGAAGCTAAACCCATGCCTGAAGATGAAGATGGTGTCTCTTACCATTCAGCTGGCTCAGGCTCCCATCCTACCTATCCAAGTGGCACTGAAGCGTTATTATCCATAAGAGCATCCTTTAGCAGTCCCAAACAACCCAGTGGCTTTCCTCTTACTACCCCCAGTAGATAACCCCTCTTCATTAGATAAACCCCTCCATTTGGGTGGAGTATTTCATTCTGCTGCACCTACTTGTATCACAGGTATAGAAATCAGAGGTTTCTGTAGTACTGTGGTACCCTTGGAAGCTGCAGGTGAAGGGATAAAGAAGTGGCAGAGCAAAGGTCCCATCATGGTGCACTGCAGGAGGGGTAAGAAGGGTCACCGTGTACATGGTTTTCCTCCCAGTTGCCCCATAGATCATAGGTGGGAATGCAAGGGAACAAGCAGAGGAAGCCTGAAGAAGCTCCTGCAATGTTAAAGTGCTCTCCCAATGGAGATCGTTAGCTGGATTTGAGCAAGAAATCTGACAACAGACCTGCTTCCGAAGTGGTCAGTAGGAAATGCCTATAGGTAAATTAAACCAACAAATCAAGCCAACCCAGAAGTCAAACTGACACTGTGTGCTTAAACTAAGTTATAAAGGACCCTGCTGCTTCTCAGTCCAGGATCTTTAACTCTGGTAGTAACCAAAATCAAACAGAAGTGAAGAGGTATCTCTGATGGATTCTCAGAGACAAAGATGCATTCTGAAGTTAGGCCAATGAGTGCTCAATTCTGTACACCAGGCCTGATTCCTCCTGGAGAGGCTCCCAAGATGATCATCTTCATTCAGCTGAAGGCATCAGTAACAACAGAACCTGATCTGCTTCACCAGAGATCAGACACAGCTTGAGCCTTGCAAGGGGTGGTGATGGCAAAGGTAGGTGATATGCCCCACATGCCTCCCCCTCCAGGGAGGGACACCTCACATTAGACCATGTCCCCAAGGCTCTGTCCAGCCTGGCCTTGAACACTGCCAGGGATGGAGCATTTACCACTTCCTTGGGCATCCAGTTCCAGCACCTCACCACCCTCACAGGGAAGAACTTGTTCCTTATCTCCAACCTGAACTTCCCCTCTTTCAGTTTGAACCCATCACCCCTTGTCCTATCACTTCACTCCCTGATGAAGAGTCCTTCTCCAGCATCCTTGCAGGCATCCTTTAGACACTGGAAGCTGCTCTGAGGTCACCATGCAACTTCTCTTCTCCAAGCTGAACAAATGCCTCAGACTCTTTTCTTGATGACAAGAACCGAGGGGCAGTTTTGCAGGAGTGCTCTTCTCTTCCTTGATTTCCCACTGGGGAGCTGAAAAGCTACAACACAGTAGAGAAAAATATTTCCCTTGCCTTCCGGCAGGCACTTACCCACCTCCCACTGCACCAAGTACAGTTTGGCTGTTACAATGGAGACTCTATGCAGCTTCAGAGGGCACTGACGCTTAACAGGATTTTGGAGCAGAAGGATATGGGTCTACCCAAGCTGCTTGGCACAAGTTGGTGCGAGACTTTGCACCAGCCTCACAACTTTCCTGGGTACAGCCCTTTGCCAGTGTCACAAAAGAGCCGGATAACCAGGATGCTCTTTCTCTATTAAAGAGCAGCCTGAGCCTCTTGACTTTTTCTTCCCATTAGAAAGTAAAATGACGCAGGGAATGACAAACTTTTGCTGTCAAAACCAAGAGAGTCACTTTGAAAATCAATACTACCCCAAGGTGTTATTGTGAGTTAACAGCTCTCTCAGGCCTGAAGCACAGAGCGGGTATTAATGCTGTCCTCGCTGCCTTTCCCACCACCATCCCTGCTCCTCGAGAAAACCCCTGACATGGAATTCTACTTAAAGCAAGGGCACTTTTTACAGTTTGTTGCCCAAATGAAAATTGAGAGACATGAGAAAAAGAGAGAAAAGGAACATGCTACAGGGCCCCCCTATATGTGTTATGTATGGCAAACCCCAAACATCAGCTCGATCTTTTGGGGTGGTTTGATAGGTAGTGACTCCCACTCCTTTATTTGGATTTGTTTAGTTAAAAGCAGCATTGGAGGGAACGTGTAACTTCAGAAAGGAACACTGGAGCTGGGGAACACTGACAGGAGGTGTTCAGCTCTCTGCTTCACCCCCCCCCCCCATCCCTTCCTGCTCCTCAGCCCTTGCTGCCCTGAGCCCACACTGGGGTGGCTCATCACACAGCTATGAAAATGCACTTCGAGTTTAAAAAGAAACCCCCAAAGTGATCAGCTCCCAGTATATGGGTGCTTTAAAGAGAGGTGAAACATGTGGGAAGGCTGCTGAACCTCCAGAGGTGCCCTCCAGCTGCGGCCCTGTGTTTCTCAGTTATGGAAATGCATGAACCTCTGAGGGTAGGTTGAGAATGAAACAGATCCAAGCTGCCCTGAACTGCCCTTGTGTTTTGAGTTTGCTCAAGGGAGCTCAAAACCCAATATATACAGTACCATTGCACCAGGGGAATAAAGGCTATTCAAGAGGTGATGTTTGGTACTGGGAACCTATTAACCCCCACTCCTGGGAATGGGCGTTTAGCTGCTGGGAAAAGCAATGGTGTTTCTTTTCCTGAGCACTGAATATGGGCAGATAGGGCAGAACTGGCACAGAGCTCAGTGCCAGTAAAGCTCCTGCTGCATTTTTACAGGAGTCACCGTTAGATCTGCCATCCTGTCCATATTGTGAGCTGGGGTCATTAGCTGCTGCCTACGTAGAAACGTAGAACAGTTAGGGCTGGAAAGGACCTTAAGATCATCCAGTTCCAACCCCCTGCTATGGGCAGGGACACCTCTCACTAAATCCTTAAGTATAATCTACATACTACTCCTGCCATCCCCTGAGGAGGTGGGACTGCATGTAATGCCCTGCCCCACACTATCATCCCTCATCTCACTGCAAAGGCATTCCGGCAGGGAATATGGGGAAATGCCCAAGATAAAAGTTGGTGCAAATGCAGAGGATGATGTTTCCTCAACGGCAGCAGGGCAGCTGGGCAGGCAAGCCCTCGAAATAACATCCCCTGCCCTTGCTCACACCTGAGCCTGGCCTCACTATGGGAGATACCCAGTGATGAGAGATGTGGAGCCACATTACCCCAAAGGTGCTGCACCAGGGAGGGTCTGCATATCCCACCATGCAGGAAAGTGCAGGTGAAATTACACATTAGTCTCATTTCTATCCCTGCCTTGAAAAAAAAACCTGTCCAAAAGGGCCTTTCCTCCTCCTGTGACAAAGGCAAGAAGCAGAGAACTTCTCCTGCCTTGGACATCTTATTAGCTTAATTAGATGATTTTCTGCATGATTTCTCCTGAACGCTGCAATTGCACAATCAAATCACACAGCAGTTGACAACTTCATTTAAAAAATTAATGTTTAGCAGCTTTGTGGGCTCTAAAAGCTCCGAGGACATCTGTCAGCAGTGACCCCTTCTGCTAATGCCAAACAGGCCCAGGCTGTGTCACCACCTCCCGTCCTGCCTGCAAGCTGACATGCTGAATAATCCCTTGAGAACAAAACCCACCCCGAGCCTCAGGGCATTCCCAGTTTGTATCTGCCGCAGCTGCCCACTGCTTGGCCTTCCCTCTCATGTGTCACTCCACAAGTGTGAGTGTTACAGACCTGTCAGAAAGCAAATAGATCCTGCTGCTTGGAGGGACTTGGATGGACTTGCATCAGGCCCTGTGCTTTTGCTAAGCTTCAGGGGAGCTGACGTGAAGCTGTCACCCCTGATATCCGGCATCAGCTAAAGCTGGACCCCTGAGTTCCCTTGTGAGCTCTGCTCACCCTGGGGCAGGTGGGTGGTGATGGAAGGATGGATGGGATGGAGGGGATGGGGGAATGGGTGCTGCTTCTGGATAGAGCTCAAGAACCCACAGCTGAACCTGCAGTGGGTTTAACAAGGTGCTGAACCTGCACGCTGGGTTTGGATCAGCTCAGTGTGGCAAGTCTTGAGTTTGCTTGTGATCAGCAGGCTGCCAGGAATCACTTCCAGCAAGGAGGAGGGCAGCAGTACCCACTGGTAGACACTGAGGCCATAGCAGTGTTCACTGCAGGCTTGGCTTTCTGGAGCAACAAAACTGCTGGGGCAGATCCTGGAGGAGGATTCTGAAGGGAGGAGTGATTTACCAGTCCTGTCCAGCAGGTCTGGGGAGAAGACATCATACACCCTCTGAGCAGGGAATGCCCCAGAAACAGAAGCCAAAGCTGGCTCCCCCTCCTGGATTTATCTTGTGGTTAATCCAAAGAGCCCTGCTCACTAGGATGGAGGATCTGTGATGTGTGCACAACTGATCCTTAGGCTGTCTGAATCCTGCATGTTCACACCAGGCTGAGTCAATGTTATCCCTCCCTTGGGAGCCCACCTTTCCAAGGAGGACTGTCCAACTGGGGTGGCACCATGATGACAACATGGCATCCTGTGTCCTCAGATCTCCAGAAACCCCACCACCACCATCTGAATTCAGACCCTGTTATGAAGCTCGGAAATCAGCCTCCATTGCAGATCTCCAGCAGCCTGAGACATTGATTATAATGAGCTGCACTAATTAGATGGTTTTAATTCACAGGCCAGCAGGCTAAAAGAGATGTGAATCAGGGGAACCTTTGTGAGGCATCTGCTGGGATTTCCAGACAGCATGACTCCTCGAAGCTGCCCACTGATGAGCTGTTTAGCAAATGTCTCCTCTCCCACCTCTCTCTCCAGAATGAGACCTTGGACAGGAAGGACCAGGAAAGTCTCCAACTTGCCATTCAGACCCCCATTATTCCCTCTGTTCTCCAGCAGACCCCTCTGAGAGATGAAATGACAGCTGTTTCCAAACAAATAAACCTCCTTCTCTTGCTCCCTCTTCATATGTTTGCTTCAACTTTTTCTCAACTGCACAGACAGAAAAACAACTCAGGGAAAAAGCTAATTAGAGGAAGACAACAGAAACAGATGAACTGAGGTGGAACGGGGAAAGGAAGCGGCTCACAACGGATGGGAAGTTCAGGTTAGATATAAGGAAGAAGTTCTTCCTTTTAAGGGTGGCTGCCCCATCCCTGGCAGTGCTCAAGGCCAGGTTGGACACAGGGGCTTGGAGCAACCTGCTGTAGTGGAAAGTGTCCCTGCCCTTGGCAGGGGTTGGAGCTGGAGGAGCTTTAAGGTCCTTTCCAACCCAAACCACTGTATGATTCTATGGTCCTACATGGAGGATGAGAAGAGCAGTGTGTGCGGCTGGTGGCTGATTCAAACTGGTCAGGAGCTACCAGGACACAGAGCCATGCACTCTGCACACTGCGTGTGCTGAGATGCTTTTACAGCTTTCCCAGCAGACCAAGGCTTGACCTGCTCTGGGCAGTGTGGTGGAGCTGTGCTGCAGCAGCTCCTGTTCTACACATAAATGGAGATCTCCCAAGCCCTGGATGCAGCATGTTGCAGATGAGATGTACAGATAACCCATGTATGTGGCTGGCTGCATGAATGCTGTCCTGCTCCTGCTGGCTCAACTGGCCTGGAGCCACATCTTTTCAATCACAAATACTAGATAATCCTTCAGTGAAGATAAAGAGCACAACCTGCCAAGTGCACCTACAAGCCTTGCTAGAAAGGTAAGGAAAAGCTAATGGGAATTTCAATGAGAAACTCCAACTTCCTCGGTGCTTATGTGCGTATGGGAAGTTCCCACTGTACCTGGGAGAATTGATTTCAAAAGGATATCACACAAAGCAGGACTGTAGTGATAAAAAGGAAAGAAAGATAAAGGCTGTTTTGAATTATTTGCTGCTAATGCCCCAGACATGTGGATTCCTGCAGCATGGGACAGGCCAAGAGACGAGTAGAATGTAGCATCAGGGTTCAAATAAGGGACCACACTGAGCAATGCCTTGAGCGCAGGTTGGTGACACAGCACCAGCAAAGCGCCAGTCAGGAGAGGAAAAGCAAGGATGCACATGAGCTGACATCTTGTGAGCCATCTCTTAATCCTTACAGTAAAGCAAGCCCCACCACCCATCTCCTGAGTGTGCCAAGTGCCTTGGGAACTCCAGGACAAGCCACTGATCCCCTTTGGGTCTGAGTTTCCCATTTGGCAAGACTCAAATTCCATTTCTGCCTGTGCTCAGGAATGCCCAGTGATCGACTTAGGAACACACTGAGATGTGCAAAGGGACTTCAGGAGAACAAGTCTCCTTGCAAAGTTGATGTTTGGGAATTTGGGAAGAACAGGCAGCTAGGAGAAGGACAAGGAGTCTGAGATATCCTCCGGGAGAGTGTGTGGCCAAACCACAGTCCCCACAGACCATAGGAACTACAGTGAGATTGAATTTATCCATAACTCAGCTTTCTATCTGGAGTATCTAGGAATTCACCACCTCCAGCTTGGATGGCTGGGAGAACATGGGTACTGGCCTGCCATACCAGCTCCCTCCTTTTAATGGCAATATCTCCCTCTGTATCCCATGCGTCTCTTCATTACCAAAATCCCCTGAAGACACCATTGATGATGGAGAGCCATTGGAGAGGCAATTAGAAAGAAGTTAGAGTGAATTACATATGCAGGGTTTATTTTCTGTTTCCTGCTCTGGCTGCTGCCAATTATTGTGCAATTAGGCTGCCTTCATTAGCAAATGAGATTAAAATTAACATCGTTAATTACTCGTTCTGTTAAACAGGCATTTAAGGGGAAGATGCAGAAGAGGTTGATCTTGGAGTGGATGCAGGAGCTTTCTCTGGTTGCAGGGCTGCTTCTGCAAGGGTTGCATTAGGTTAGTCAATTCTAGCTAATACAGTGGGATAAAGGGAGCATTTAAACTGAAGCCACTAAATCAAGGCCTTGCAGGAATGCTTTGCTCAAGAAAATCATCATCACATGCAGCAAAACACAAGCTGATGGGCCCAGTGAGCAGCCCCTGGATTGCCCCTACCAGAGGCTGGAGGGAATCCCCTCCCCTCCATTGCTGGTGCACCAGACTACCAACAGACATTTCCAATGGGATCTACAACCCAGCAAGCTGGGAGCGTGGCTGACACCTCCAATGAACGAGCAATAAAGCCATAACAGGTATTGGTGTTTATGGCAGTGTTTTCTTGGTGCTGGACGCTCACAGACAAGAGAGGGAGGTAATGGAAGAACAGCACAGCTCCAAACTGATGGCGTTGTCTTTGCAAGGCAGCTCCATGGTACTGCTTCTGCAAAGCTCAGATGCTGGGTAAGTACAAAGTGATGCTGGTGATCCATGAGGTGACACTTTGAGGGTCCTGGATCGGGGGCTGAAAGGGTCTCAAGCAGTCCCTTAGCCCAGCCTGCTCTCTCCACACAGAACTGATGTCACTGCACCACTTTTACCTGCTGTCTCTCTAGATCCTTCTCAATGGTCTGCACCAATGCAGGCTCTGCCCCTCTTAAGCCATTATGTTGAACAGTTTGCTTTCTTTATGCTCAAGAAGGCTTCTCTAAGTGCTGAATTAGAACTGCATTTGCCCCATATGGGCTGTGCTGCACCCCATGGACAGGGAAAAGTGATTATTCTCATTCTGTTTGCATCAGCCTTTTTCACATTTAAGAACTATTCCTGTCTTGTCCAAGTTCCTTTTCTTTGGACTAAACCATCCTAACTCACTCCATCTCTCTTTGCAGACCGTGCTGCTGGTCTTCAGTCACTCCTCCTTGCTCTGGACTGTCTTCTATTGCTTTGCAACTTTCTGGATGAGTTGTGCCCAAACCCAGGCATCCAGCTGAGATCTCTGCAGCACCAGGCAGAGCAGGAACCCTATTCTATGTGTCTTGCTGGTGATACTTCAGCCTAGACAATCCTGTTTGTCATTTTGCACAACAACTTGACATCTCTTCTGCGATGACACAGTGATCAAAACTGAGCCCCAGTCTCTCCTGCAGGATTGCTGCCTAGTCAACTCCCTCTTTCTGCATCAAGCATGTGAACAGTTTATTATTCCTGCCTGGATGCAGAATCCAGTACTCATCTCTATTAAATTACATCCTATTTCTTCCAAACCATTTCTCCAGTTTGTCAAAATCACTTTGAGAGAAATAGAGAGATTGCTCAGGTCCCCTGGAAAACAAAGGAGTATGGTAAGAGAGCCCTGCATTCAGGCTGAATGTTTCCCTTGGATCTCTACCTGTCACACCTTGCTCTGCAACACCCAACAGCAAACTGTGGCTCCTGTGAGAGACACTGTCACAAGCTGAGACGCAGACTGACACTTCAAAGCATGCAGGCATGCAAACAGTGTCCTGAACACTGGGAAACATCAGGCTATGGCTGCAGAGCCATTCTCTCTACATGCAAACCTCAGTCTGTACTGAAGACCTTGCGTGGTATCACAACATCACTCTCCTGCCTGGCCAAGTACCTATGAGTGCCTTAAGAAAAAGCAAAGACTCCAAAATTGGAGCAAAGACTTAGGAAACAGCTGCTCAAATGGACTCCCAAACTGACAGTCAGGATGTGCTGCATGGGTTAGCTGCCAGCCTGCCTGCTGGTACTTCTCCTAATGGGCTCACTTTCCATGTACAACAGGTAGCAGCAGGCCAGCGGCAGCAGAGAGCCTCCATGGATGCAGGTGAGATGAAGGAGGGGGAGTCTTCTACTGGACCTGCTTTGGAGCACACAGATCTTTGCATTAGGAGTAGAAACAGCAGACACAAAGTGAATTCAAGCTGAGGTTCCTTATCGTGTGTCCCCTTGCTTGCACATTCCTCCACTTTAAAAATGCCCCCAGGTCCAGCTCATAACATACATTTAAAAAGGAGAGCCCCGGCTGGAGCACACCCCACTAACTCCAAGCTCTGAAGAAGCATGTGGTGCTCAAACGCTTATCTGTTGTGTTTGGACCTGCTGCCTGATCTAATAGAAACCATTTCCTCTCTCTGTGAGCCCTCCCTCAGAATAGGCACTGGCTGTGAACTGCATCACCAGCAGCAGTGACTGCACAGCCCAAGCTGAGTATGCACTGGTTGTACCCCTTGCTGGAAGCATTTGAACGCATCACATTTTCTGCTTGCCTGACGCTCCTCTGAAGATGGGAGGAGAAAGTTTCCCCATCTCCCAAGCTGGAAAACTTGGGCAGAAGGAAGGGATTTAACAGTCTACCCATGGTTAGTCATGAGCAGGAGGCCACTTGGGGAACTCTTTCTAAGGCAGGGGAGATTTTTGGTGTTGATGATCTGTGAAATGTTTGCCTTGAATTTCCTCTGGCCCCTGCACAGAGCAGTATCTTACTCAAAAGCTGTATTTAAGAGTGGCAATGAACTTTATTAGATGTGTGCTGACAGCTTCACGGACCTCTTCCATAGGAAAAGCAATCAGATTCCAAACAACATGATACCTTGTGCATAGCAATAAGCCAGCTGGCTCTGAACACCCTTTTCTCATGCAGACCTCATCAAAAAATGAAATGAGAAAATAAGTAGACAGGACTAGGCAGGGAATTCTTCTGCCCTTGTGCCCCAAGGGGAGTATATCCAAATTAATAGGCCTTTTCCACTGCTAATGACTCAGTGAAGATGTGGAGTCATCAGCAGCTGGTGTAAATCAGTGTGTACCTGGAAATACTGCAGAACAACATCATATGACATTCATCTTAGTGTACAGCCCGTCTTATCAGGCAGCCCACTTCTCTCTAGCACTGGGTTAAGCCAAAGCCACCTCAGGAGGCTCTGGACCCTACTGGCTCTCTGCTGGGATATATGCATAAGGTCAAGGATGATATTTAAAGCCTCTAGTTCAAAAGCCACACAGTGTGTTGCCACTGGTAAAATCCTTACCAGTACCAAATCATCCAGCACTGGCATTTCCATGCTCCTCTCCTGGGTTCAGTGATTCCCTGGAGAAAAGGTGTATTGAGAATGGCAGAGGAGAGATGCATGAGGGGAAAACAAACGGTGTGATGCGATCAATGGGCTGGAAGATACTGAACAAAGGTGCAAAGGGGCTCTGAGGTGTGCAGAAGGTGAGGGAAAAATGGATGTATGGGTGCAGGAGAGGAAGATGAGAGATAAACAAGAGATAGGAAGTTTTCGTGTCAGACTCCTCCATGAGGGCAGATTTATCTGCTGCCTTTCTCCAGGAAATTCATTAGGCATTTGTGCCTCCCTCTTCTCCCGGCAACATGCTCTGGCTTTGTCCAGGAATGAAGCAGTAAATCATGTCCATGGGCTCTCGTCTTCCAACAACCATGAGGACACAGCATCCTCCCAACTTAGCACTGGTCTTTGTCTCAGGCTTCAGCAAGGGGATGACAGGGACCAGCATACTGGGAGCCTGCAGCTATTCCTTGAGGAAAGTGCAGACAAAGAACAGAAACACTTGCGTCACACCAGAGGTTGGTGTGAGATCTGACCCATAAGCATAAATGCTTCCTTGGGAACAACAGAGGCTCCAGGAGCAGGGCATACTCTCTAGCTAGCTTGAATAATTCATCTGTAACTGAAGCTGAAGGAAATGGAAGTGGCCTGTTCCAACACTGCTCAATTTGCCAATGAACCGGCTATGGAAAGAGATAAGAAATAAGGCCTGAAACCATAAAAGAAGCCATTAGGAAAATACAGAAGTAAAGACCAGCCAAACTAAAGCCAAAAGCCTGTGTGTGAGCCGATAAGATTCTCATCACTTCTTTCAGCAACTGATAGCCAGAGGTATCAACAAGGTAGACAGATTAAATTCCTACAGGCATTAATTAAAAGAAGTCTGATGAGGAGAGAAATTAAGGCCCAAGCACTGAGCAGAAATAACTCTTGTTTTTCTTCTTCAGAGAATATTTAGCTTCAAACAACTGCTGTGGATGGAAGATGTGAGATGCAGATGGGAGACGTGGAAACACATCATAAAAGGATGAGGGCTATAAGCCAGCTGAAATAGAAATGAAGTTGGGATCAGTGTGGTGGGGGTGAAAGGAAAGAAAGATGAGAAGAAGCTGACCACATGTGAATGCAGAAAACAGTGAATTCCCGAGGATTTCAGCAGCCAGGGAATGAGGTTCTCAAGACAAAAGCAAGTTCCATAAAGCATCTCCTGGTGCTCAGCTCCTCTGTGGGAAGAGATGGGGGCAGGGCACAAGCACAGTGTGATTATAGCTGGAAGAGGAGAACAGGAACCTGATGAGATTGGTCACGCAGCTCTGTGCACACAGGGCTCAGGAGAACAGCGAGAAATCTGTTGATGAATTCTCATCTGCTTATAAAATTGGCTGCAGGGAGCCAGTGTGTGCTCTGCGCAGAGCTGGCCAGGCAGGGAGGTGTGGGGCAGACATTCCATGGACCCGAAGACATCTCTAGGCAGTTCTACCCCATGACTATACAGCCAGAGGGACCCAAGAGGAGGGTGATTTAGGCATGAGCGTGGGCATTAGCACATTGTGAGCAGACTCCTGGTGCCTACCACGGATGCCAGGCAGAAGGGAGGACATGGGGTAAGCAATTTGCCCCAGCTTCCTTTCCTAATGAAATCAAAGTGCCCTTCTACCCATTGTCCCAAACGTTCTCTTTTGTACCAAGTATTATCTGGCACTTAGTTGGTACATGCACAGTGCCAAGAGGTCTCTGGACTTTATATTAAAGCAAACAGGGCTTGCTACACTGGAAAGCTCAGGGGAGACCTTACAGCAGCTTCCAGTGCCTAAAGAGGCCAACAAAAAAGCTGGAGAGCGGCTTTGGACAAGGACCTGTAGGGACAGGACAAGGGGAATGGCTTTAACCTGCCAGAGGGGAGATTGAGATGAGCTCTTGGGCAGAAGCTCTTCCCTGTGAGGGTGCTGAGGTGCCGGCACAGGGTGCCCAGAGAAGCTGTGGTTGCCCCATCCCTGGCAGTGTTCAAAGCCAGGTTGGACACAGGGGCTTGGAGCAACCTGCTCTGGTGGAAGGTGTCCCTGCGCATGGCAGGGGTTGGAACTGGGTGAACTTTAAGGTGCCTTCCAACCCAACCCGTTCTGTGATCCTGTGGAAGACTTGTGCCTGCCATATGTACTGCTGCGCCTGCTGCAGTGGCACAGGAGGGTACCTGGTTTGTCTGTAACATCTGTGTGGGTGAGTGCTTTCCCAACAGAATCCCCGGCCTGACTGCGAGCTGCACTGATTCACATTTAGCTGCGCTCCTGTTTCCTCTGGAAGATACACGGAGCTGAAGCCAGACTGATTCCACCCACCACAATACAGCACAACTGACGTCTTGTGGCAGCCCCTTGAGGACATGTCTCCAGAAAAAGAATCATCCCCCAACTGCTCATCTCAGCTCCAAAGCCACCACTTCTCTCCCTTTTCTTGCCTTTTTTTGCTTTGCTTTATTTACATCCTTTTCCCCAAAAAAAAGGTTGGCAGAGACAGCAAAAGACTCCCAAAACACTCAAGTGGCTCAGAAACACCCGTGCTGCACAGTCCCATTAGGAGGCAGCTGCAATGTGCTACAGATTAAACACCAACTTGGCAGCTGAGGAATGAAATGTCAGCTCCGAGGTTGATTTCATTCACCTGGCATTCCTGTTAATAACAATGCCTAATTAGAAAGGCTTTTAAGCATCCGTTACATTAATTTAAGGTGAAAATCTCATGGAGCTTTATTGGGATTTCCCCCCCCC
>JAOEHY010012016.1:6204-17924 GCA_025447955.1 Psilopsiagon aurifrons
ACCGAGGCAGCTCTTTTAGGAGGGGGAGGTGAGTTAACAAACTGCGTGGCTGATTTACAGCTTAAACCACGACACCATGTAATTACTGAGTACTTTGCTATATAAAGAACAATAAATGTACTTACCATCTGACCTCACTGATACCTCAACTCTTAACTTCAGTAGCTGTCTGACAAACTCAGAAGTGTTCTGAGTTTTTGGTTGTTTTTTTTTTGTAAGTCTTCTACAACATGAGCAAACATCATCCAGAACAATCTCATCCCACTTCTAAATTGTTAATAGTTAAAAATTTTACTTCCATTGTGAACTTTACTCCCTGTTTCTACCACAAGTAGTTTATGAAACAGTACCTACTAATCTCTTCAGCCAGTCTGCAGGAATATTGAGGAAGATTTTTTCCATCAACTCAGATGCCACATAAACGTAAATTTCATATCCTCCATCTTCTACAGTCATCAAAGCAGGTCTAAATCAGAAAACAAAAGACTTCAGTTAGCTGCTATGTTTTTTTCAAAGCAAAGTTTCTGAAAGTAATACAATGTAGTACTACCCTCCAACATAACATCAGGAACTAGAAAACCTAGAAAATCTCTACACATTCATTCCTGTCGAATCTGTAGAGCTGGAATGAGTCTGAGATATATATACACTGAACTTACTATTCGATATAAAAATAACTTCAAAATCTATCAAGTAAGCCTTACTTTCAGACAACTGCAGAAAACAATGCCTTAGCAGAGGTCTTATCCTGGAAGACAAGAGAACTGCATTGCTATGAAATATGTGCTATGTCATTTATGGCTTGCAACTTTATGTATTTAAATTATAAAATAAGTTATTCTATTGGGTTTTGCTGTGCTTCTGCAAGATGATGATACCTTAGCAGTCCTCTAGAGCGATGCTCAACAGGTAGTTTCTGCTTGCTTTCAAGCTTGAGTGATTTTACTAAGCCTAATAATTTATAAAGCTGATGCAGCTTCTACCCAACATATGCTCTTTGACTGCCCAGAGACTATTTAGAATTTGACCTGTAACACCTGTACCATCACAACCCTCACACTTCAGAAGATCTGCACTGCTCTGACCAAAGGAGGATGCAATGCTTCTATCCTGACCATCCCACATAAGTAACTAAAATACTAAACATCAGGATATATCACAATAATGTAAATCCTGGCTATAGGAACACTGAGTGCTATAACACAGTACCAAAACAGTGTACATTAAATAAAGGAATAAAATAAGGCACAGTCATCTTCAATGCAAAACTTTTCAAAGGTAGATGGCATGAAAGCAAATGACTGCAGATACACCACTTTCCCAGTAGGCAAATCATTTGACTTGCCAACCACTGATCTAAAAGCTACTGCAAAATTTCATAATTTCAGTGATTAAAAGAGGTAAGAGAACTCCATGTCTGATTATGTATGGGATTATTTCAAATCTGTTGGTCTAGACAGAAACCAAGGCCCAGACTACTGTAGTTAGTAAAGACTGCTGGCTCCCTTCATGACAGAAAGCTTAAGAATACACTTAGATGCTTATACACTGGTAACTACCCAAATATTGTAGGCAATTGCTATTTTGTCTCTGAAGAAATTTATTTTGGTTTACACAATTTATGCTGATGTACATGAAAATTACTGACTTCAAGAAATACTAAACATTAACATTTTGGAAACAGTATAATTAACTAAAACATGTTTGCAGAGAAAGGTACTAACAGATGTTGCAAAATTTAAATCTTTCAAAACCATAGGCAAATGTGGTCTACAAATGTGATGTGTCACAAAACAAGTGATGCAGTAGAAAAGATTAATTTTGCTTTATTCCTGATTATTATACTCTGACTACCTGTTTCTCAGTTCATACTCTGTTCTCCAGGTCATCTAAGTCTTCTTTCAGATAATCTTATTTACTTCAACAGGAATGAACTGTCATGGTGAGAAAGAAATTTCAGTCTTCAAAACAGAGCCTAACACTTAATTTTCTTTAACTAGTGCACAGAAAACGCCACTTTGTGATTAACTTTATTCCTTAAAAACCACTGTTTTTAACATGCTGAATTTGAATGATTGTGAACCAGTCAGAAACATATTTAAGCATATAGCTAAATTTCTTTAAAGGCATAAATAAATAATCTTCAGAGGCTACCAAGTAAATAGTCTTTAGTACCTTTATACTAAGCTGGTCAAGCATGACAGTGAAATGGGCTTTTCCACCAATAGAGAAGGGTTAGATTCAAACCATGCTTAACACTAAGTAGCTAGGAATCTCTCATCTCATTACTACTACTGTTAAAATGTTCAACTTTTTGAAATACACTTATTGGAATGGACTGAAAAGATTATTTGAATGGAATGCTAACATCATACCAAATTCAAGGGAAAAGATGCCAGGAAACAAAGTTTTGGCAAAAACAGACGTAAGAAACAAGGACCTATCTGTGATATCTGACATTTAAGAGGTGCGCTGTGAAATACAGAGTATTTCTTCTTCTCTTAGTTTTCATGATTTTTTCTAGCTTAATATTCATAGTCCTAGCTAAATAAATAAATAAATAAATAAAATAAAAGGAGGAGGAAATATTTGCACATGTTACATGACAATGCTTATGTGAAGCATAAGTTTCTAGGAACTTCTGCCTCATTATTAGTGCTACTGTTACCGTGTTCAACATTCTAAGTATCTCACTTAAGAAAAAAAGCAAGCTATGTAAGCATATACACATGCATCTACCTAAATCTTGTGTCTCTGGCATCTGAAGGAAAAGATGAGTTCCATTACAGTCACAGCTGATTAACAAAACTGGGCTCTTAGATTTCAAAGGAAAAAGATGACAGGGGATGACTTAATTGACCTACAGTATAGAAACCTGAGATACAAAGACTAAGTCTTCTAAATGCCAAGATCCTGTTGTATTACCTATTTTCCTATCATAGTGTCTATTTCTTAAATGTTCACACTTTTAAAATAAGTGTTATGTTAATAAGTTATTACATTCCCTGAATCACAAATAAGCAAATCAAATTATAGGTTAATCTTATGTTTTAAGAACTCTGCGGGGCTTAGTATTATTAAATTTACTTGTAAGAAGTAGAAAAGAATACATAGATTTTATTCTGAAAGAGATGCTGGTACTTACTGCATTGCTAGAAATAGAACATACTGAACTTACTACTTCCTTATACAGAGGGATTAAAAACAATCTATAAAGGGACATGTTGCTACGTTTAAGTTGCTACACTTCAAAAGCCCAAAGATAAATACAAGAATTAAACAATCAGTTAACAATGCTGTTCCTACACCAACTGGATTGTTTTATCTTGGCTAAGTAATTGTGCACATTGTCAAACAGTGCCATCTGCTGATAACTTGTATCTCTGCTCTGAGAATGTTGATTGAAAACACATTCATATAATTTCTGCAAGGCTAGGGCAGATTAATAATTTTAAAAATATAGATGTGCATTCACGTGATTTCGAAATTCGGCTGAAACAAGACTCTCAAGTAATCTTTCTTTGGTCCTCAAGCTTCTACTCCATCTTAGCTTACTGACACAGTACAAGGTAAAACTTGTCAAGCGGACATAGTATTCAAAGAAATAAAAAAAATTATTTAAACAAAAAATTTTACAATATAATACGTTAATTAAAGAACAGGTCTTTGAGAATCCATTAGAAAAACAGGAATTGCTAACCATACATACCTTAAACACAGAATTTTATGAGGGAACTTAAATTGGAAGAAGTTGTAGTTTACTTCCCACATTATTTTAATTTTGTTTACCTGTAGAATGTTTTTACTTTGTTGTATGGCAAACATCTAAGACACTGCTTGTAGATCATGTTCTCATCTGCCTGTAGTTCCAAACCACATTTAGCACAACCTGAATACGTAATCGTAGGCAGAGAAGCCAAAACACACTCCAGCGAAGTGTCAGCACGAAAGATGAGCTGCTTGTACTGACCAGTGGAAACAGTAAACTTCAGTTCTAAGATACGAGCTTTCACTTGAATCACTCCTACAAAAAAACCAATTACAATTTAATCTGCATTCAGTTTTATTTATTACTGAAAACTAAAGTCAGGGTTACAGCTGATAGATGTCACTACAGAAGAGCCTGAACAAGAGATCAAGGTTATTACAATTGTGCAAATAATTCCCAACTGCTTTTCTTCCACATTAATTCAGAGACACTGAAAATCACAGCTTTAACAACTTAGCTTTCCACTAATTAAACATAACAGACTAGAGTTAAACGTGGCAATACCAACTCCATTTAGTTACTTCTTAATGTTTAACACTAACCTTGGCAATCTTCGACTTCACTGCTTTTGTAAAGTATGTTCTTTTGTAATATGTTTTCAATAGCAGTAGCTATTTTACTCTCACTTTACAGAATTCCAGGTTTGGAGAAATACTATTCGACAAACTTTTAGTTATTAATCACATCATTACTAGACTGGTTAACAACAAACTGCAGCATTTCTTCCCATGTTCCAAAGCTGTCTTTGTATGGTGCTGCACACCACACCTATCTTGCGTCTGGGCTCACTGAATGAGGTTGCAATCAGAGTTTGGCTGGATACTGAGCAACAGCACCCTCCAGAATAAATTCAGACTCGTAGAACTGTGCTAACTTTAAAAACAAACAAACAAAAACGCCAAACAAAAAAACCCGCAGTATTTAACTTGATCAACAGAACTTCTATTGGACAAGGAGTAATGGGTTCAAACTTAAACAGGGGAAGTTCAGGTTAGACACAAGGCAGAAGTTCTTTCCTGTGACAGTGGTGAGACACTGGAACAAGCTGCCCAAAAAACTGGTAAATGCTTCATCCCTGGCAGTGCTCAAGGCCATGTTGAACAGAGCCTTGGGCAACATGGCCTAGTGTGAGGCGCTCCTGCCCACGGCAGGGGGGTTAGAACTAGATGATCTTAAGGTCCTTTCCAACCCCAATAATTCTATGATTCTTTGACTAGTTATGCACTGCACCACAGACATTACAGAGCTATGGATAACAGCTTTACCTGAGCACTTTTCCTCCAAATGTGCCGAGAGCTTTGTCACCTGCATGAGGGGTGTTTTGCTTTTCTGAAACTTTTCTTTAAATTCAATTACCCTTTTGTCATCATCAAACAAGCACTCACACGATGACCACGGAGTTGTGTGCAGTTCAGAATCACCTGAGACAGAACTACATTGCACCAGAAGGTATTTAAAGTCCCATATGTGATCTACAGAAAAAAAGGATAAGCAACCATAAAGCCAACAAACCAGAACTAAATAAACAAACAAAAAAACCCCCAACAACCAAATAAGTTCCAGAGGAGTTTACTTTCTACACCTTGTTTAATTCTCAGAAAGCTAAGGTTACTTCTAAGATTGAGAAACAAATCAGCAAGATATTCTCATATGGCCAGCTCTGCCAACTCCATTTGAAGCCTGATGACATGTAGGGCGCTTTTCCTTTCCTATAAACTTTACACGAGTCCTCCCATAACAGAATGATGCTTTTATTTCATCTGGACTGAACCCAGCTTTCAAGACAGCTCAACTTTTTGAAAAAGAAACCAGTTATGAAATTTCTTGTCAGCTCTAATAAGGAAAAGTTGTCAATGGTTAGAAGAAGCCATTTTTATGTTATTAATCAACTTTCATCTCTAATATGTCTCTGTTTCTTAATCTTCTATTTCCATAATATTCTGATGTAAAAATAATTAATTTTCCATCTTCCAATCAACTCTAAGAAAAACTGCTTAAAAACTGAGATCGCAGAAGAGTAACGTATTTTAGGCTGCCCTTTGTTTTGGTGTAAGAATCAAGTATTCACCTACTAATCAAATCTGGTAACTACTTAGGCTATTATTTTTTCCCATGTTTGCTCAAGGTGAAAATTGCAGCCAAAATAATTGGGTTTGGAAATAAGGTCAGAAAAATACAGATTCGTTACTTTTTGTTTAATGTATTGAAGTGTCCATAAGTGCCTTATTAGCATATATTAGTATTTTCATATTTTTGATTAGTCTGATTTTTGGTGATGACTTGCTAGAAGTGCAAGCTCCTGAAAACTCTGCTGCCAAACACAGATTTACAGTAAAACACTCCAAAATATCTTCTCTGAGCAGCTTCATGCATCTCATATCTGACTAAAGATCTTGCAGCCTCCGAAAACTGAGTATGCTCTGGTCCAAAGCAAGGTTTGGGCAGTAACACTACAGCAACACAAAGCAAAATCTAAATGGGAGGAAACAAACAGGCACTTGGCAAGAGGGGATACATGGAAGTAGAGGACAGTCTAACTGGGGTACAAGATTTGGTTGAGACCCAAATTTAGCGTGCTATTCAGATCTTTGATATTCCTCTGTTGATTAGAAAACTGATCACAAAACATGAATAAACTGTAAGGAATCTAGAGAAATGTGTGCAATGAAATAAATCTTTCCTTTTTGGTATTCGAAGCCAGATAAGCATAAAACATGAACTGAATGTCTGATGACTGTATACTGGAAGACTGTACTGATTTTTAGCAAGAGATGAAAAAGTAAATACAAGTTATCAGGAACAATTTTTAGATGCTCTAGAACTTCATAGTCTTATGCACTTTAAGTATGCAGACAGTTCAAAAGTTAAAAGTCAGTACACGCATACACAACCAGTAAACACACAACACAGCTGTGCTGTTCATGGTTTGTCTGTGATTAAGAATTTGAACAGCTGAGAAATCACTCACCTTGAATTTCAGATAATCCTTTAATCATTAAATGCTACCTCCTAGAAGCACAGTACACTAGTTGCAGAATAGGACACAAGCTTTCCAACAAATACACTTATTACTACAGAGCCCTATGTCTTATACTTTCTTGCTTTAAGCATTAGAGAATATTGTCTGAGAAACTACCTTTGGGTAGCTTCTTTTTGCAGCTATAAAAATGTTTAGAATTCTGTATCTTGAAAAGTCTAATATTCCAGCATACTAAATTCTCTAAGATTTCTAAGTATCTAACAAACAGTATACATCTGCTCACGTAGAAGTATGCACAAAAAAAAGGTCCATGTAGGTATTCTGTATTAAAGTCAATTGGTTAATACTTAAATTGGACCATCTTCTTCAAGTAGCTTAAGAGGTAGGTCTTGCAGTTAAATGACTACTTATAAATCAAAGTGGAACTGGTAGTATTCAGACTGCCTACATTTAATAGGAAAAGATTCACTATGAGATTGCTCAACCTTTCTGAGTTTTATTTTGCACTATACAAAAACTGGCTTTTTAGGCAGGCACATTCAGCACTTCAACTAATAAAGAGCCTATTTCTTAAGTGTATCCATTGATCAGAAATACAAACCCTGTAGTTATCAATTTGACTAAAATCGAGTTTCACGTATTTTAAAAGAACAAAGCCAGGAAGGAATAAAACAAAATTCAGTAGTAGCCACTGCTAAAACACAGGCTATGTAATTCTTGAAAGAGATGTTTTTAGTCTGTTAGAGCTAGACTTGATAGCAAGGCCATTAGGATATAAAGCCTGACACTCTAGTAAAATGGAAGACAGCAAATTAAAATCAGAAGTAGAAAAATCTGAAATTCATGCTAAACCAGACAACAAGAAGGAAGATTCAGCAGAACTGGTAACACAGTTAACATTCAAGGGGTTTTTACAGTTAAATAACTAGGCATCTTGTGTCTCGATTCAAGTTTTAAACACTCACGCTTTCTCAGTCTTATGAAGTGAGCGCATTCAAATGCTGTTGCTGATAGCACTGCTTCTGAGCAGAGAAAACAAGTTACAATCTGTATCAACTACGTGGTCCTTCCAAAGGGAGCATTTAAAGCTTGCATGGAAAAATGTTATCAACTGAGCATTTTGAAGATATTAACAGCATCACAAAAATCCTTTTACAGCTACCTATACTTTACAAGGACTTTACCTTTTTTCCTTTGAAGTTGAGGGCACCAGGCAGCTCCTGCTCCCCACAGCACCATCCTATAGTGTCGATCTCTGTTCTGTTCTACTGTTAGAATAATTTTTCTTTGGTTGCCACCTCTGTAGCTATACACTGATTCTGAAAAAGTTTGAAATTATATGACTTCTGCAGTAAAAAACTTATAAAAACAGAAAACCCACACACCTCTATTAAGATAAATTCACGCTGCCATCTCATTTTGTGGTACAAGGGAAAAAAATACACCTAAAATTTCTTCAGGCCAGAACGAAAGCAATTTCATTTCTTCAGCAAGATTAATCTAGTTTGAAGGAATGCATAAAGTAGATAAATTTACCTTTATCCATCTAAATACTCAGCAACTGGCCACCTCCCTTTGAAACAGCAGGTATGTGAGCATCTTTCAGCTCCCACTCATCCTTACCAGATCTCCCAGCAATAAACCATCAAGATTGGAAGTTAAAGTTCATGGAACTTTTGTGGAATACACTAAAACATTTCTTGAGAAGTTTCACATGAAAGAAAAATACAGTCACATACAAGCAGACCAAGAGGATTAGTAACAAAACACAAATTGAAACAATTAAGATCTCCTCCGCATTCTTACTCAGGATACTGCCTGAACCTTTCAGCTGCAAACTAAAACTACAGTATTTTCATAGACAAATAAATTTTTGAACAATAACTCTTGCTTTAAGTATCTAACAGTTCTGGTGTTATGTACAATAATATGAAGATTTGTATTTTCAGAATTCTCCATCTCTAATGAATAAACAAGACACTGATAGTGTGGGTAACACATGATGCTAGTGAAGGATGATCAAATTGATGTGCAAAATTTATTATGCAACAGTGGAACTGTAAAGAAAAGATGATCAAAACAGTTATGCAGGAAAAAGACAGGAAGATTTCTTTTTCAGGTGGGAACAGTGGTCTTCAACTGTTAAAAAAAAATATGCCAGAACACCGCATGAAATACTGAGAATGCCCCAAGATAATTTGGCTTTGCTCATTTTAGGAGGTGGAGAAGATGCTAGGAAGCAGCTGTAAGATCTGATTATGAATGGAAATAAATTATCAATTTTACCATGGAAAATTTCTTTAGCAAGTGGAATCCTGAAATAACTGCATTCACTATTAGAAAATAAAGGAATACGTGACAGAAGGATAACCCCCCCCCAAAAAATATAATAAAATCAGTACATGGACTATTGGCCATGATTCTTTGGAGGAGAGAAGCCTTTACAATAAAAACATACAGGAAATGTATTTCCAAACCAAATTATGTTAATGAACTAGTTATCTGTTGTGCCTATGCAGAAGAAACAAGATTACCACAGTAGGACATCTTAGTGTCACACTGCACATTTTCCAGCATTGAAAAACAAAAAGAACTTTTACAAGAAGAGCACACAGCATGTAGTATTAAAGAAATATTGCATGTACTTAAGAAATCAGGAATGCTTAGCTGCAACAAACCTATTTCAAATTAAAAAAATAGAAAAAGATATTCTGAATAAAACATTATAAAAGATCACAGTTTCATTATAAAATAAGAAAGCCAAGGACATCCTAAAAACATTAAAATAAAAAAGAATTTATTTAATTCTGAAAACCACATAATTTCTAAGTGCCATGAAATGTTCTTTTAATGACAGAATGCTTACACGGAAGGTGGCAGGTCAGTTTTGACTGTCCCACATGACATTTTCATAAGCTAACCCCATTTCTCGAGGAGTGGTCAACAGTACTAGTACGCATTAAACTCATTTCAGCAAGTGACTACAGCCATTATTTCCTTCCTCTCCCTAGCTCTATTTCTCTAACTGCTGCGCCCCCATGAGTGGATCATTACAAAGGTTTTTCTTGTGACTCCCATGTCAAACACTGATGTATCAAATGGGAAACAAACAGCAATTTTGCAAGGCAATTCTGATTAAGTTTTACCTATTGTTGAAGTTTCGTAAGTTGAAGTCTACTGGACAAACTTACCTGTTAATACAGCAATGTTGATAATTCTCAAGATCGAGTGAACCACTGTATTTGGCTGGAGCTGGTCCAGCTGGATATACTGAATACTATCCAGCCTCTGAACTTGTCTCCGTGGAATGTCTTTGAAGTGTGGAAATTCTGATGCTATGTATGCCAGTAAGCCAAGGAGAACATCACAATCGACTATGGGATAAACTGAGAAAAAAAAAGACAAACAAACCAAACCAAAGAACAAACCAAGCCCAAAGTTAGAGCAACACTATTTTTTTTTTAAGCTTAGAAATAAAAAATGTAACCACTTGGTGCATATTTACACTGATGAAAACAAGACCATTTCACAGCTATTCTACTGCAAAAATTCTTGTGATGTGTAACACTTCATCCAAATTAAACTGCACTTCAACTGCCTCCTCTTGATAATATCCCAAAGTTAAGCTAAGTACAGTATTTTTAATTGCACCAAAATACAAAAGAAATCTTGTATCATAGCTGGGTAAGAATAATTGGTTTTGATCTTTTTAGCTCAAAATCTGCCCTAAACAGCTGGCAATAATGGACAGAAGATGACAGTAAGAACAAAACAAGTTTATGGTGATACTTCTGTATTTTCCCTTAGTTGCCAACCTTCCACGGTTCAGGTATCTTTAAGGACTTCATGTTTAATAGCCTGCAGTCAATTACTTTCCCTGAGTGGATCTACTTATTCATTAAGCCTCTACAGTTCTTATCAAAAAAACATTAATCCTCATGAAATCTCAGACATCTTATGGTTGAGTCCTGGGATAACTGCTCACTCTTAGGTCAAAAAAATCAGTTTCTCAGCATTCAGAGTTTTGAATGGTAACCACCCAACATTACCATAAACTCCGCATACCTATCTGCTGCCATCATGTCCACAGGTATTCCTGTCATACCTTCCTAGCGTTTTATACCTCTCGGTTGCTCACATTTCCATTTTATCCTGTGCATGAGGCATTGCCAACAAAAAGGAGTACTACATATAAAATCTAATATATAAAGTAACTGTATAGTACAGCTATTTTACTGTGATTTTCATGAAAACTTAAGCAGTATAATCTTACATTCTTCTGGATTGAGGGCTGAGCAGTTCCCCAGATTCAGTAACTGACTGGTGAATGTAGATTGCAGCATGATTTCTCCACACCAAAGATTCTCATACATTACTATATCTGCAAGAAAAAAGCAACCTTATCAACTCATGTATCAATATTGAAGTGTGTCATACTTTTCTTGACTATAGAACCATCATACATACAGGTGTGAAAGTTCAAAAGAGGGCACTTGGAAACAAAGTGATATATTTTTATCTACCAACACCATTTACAATGAGTTAATAAATTTTCTCAGTAGTTTAATGCAATTCTTCAATTCATACAAAATATTCAATATCCTCATAGCAGGTTAAGGGAGTGACTGTACTGGGTGAATTATTATTGCCCTACATTTCAGAATGAGTAATAAAGTACTAGGATTACCCAGAAACACTTCTGATTAATTCTGAGGTAAGAATTTCTGAGCAGAAAAATCCCAATTTATCTTCAATCTCTTTATCTACCTTTGTACCTACCTCTAAGCACCCAAAGAACTCTTAACAAAGAACAACAACAGGCAACTTAAACTGTAAAAGTATTCAAACAATTTTATGTTGTGGTGGGGGGCAGGGGATGCTTTTGTTTGTTGGGGGGGGGGGGGGTGGTGGTGGCATTTGGTTAGTTTGGTTCTGGGGTTTTGTTTTTGGGTTTCTGGCATTGTGCAAACC
>JAOEHY010012019.1:0-14159 GCA_025447955.1 Psilopsiagon aurifrons
TCCAGGAGCAGAGGGAAGAAAAAAGGGGGAAGTGAGTGAACAAACTGCGTGGCTGATTTATGGCTTAAACCACAACAGTTCTTTTTGGTGATTGTAGTACAGGTCCACATGGGATGTCAGTAGCCCAAGTTCTACATCTTTTCCTGATTCCTGGTTCATCTTCCATACACTTGCAGCTAGGAGGAATAAAGATGGCACATTATGATATTTAACCCCTGGCTAACCTGTCCACCATCACAATAACTTACTCTGTAGATTGTATATCTGCACTTCATATGACTTACTCCTTCTTACAGTGTAAAAGTGGAGAATGGAGTTCAGCACAGGGGATCCAGGTATGTCAATGCACCTTAATGAGCTTAGATTCAAGGATACAGGAATAAACACCTGTTCTCATGTCACTATTGCTTTCCCAGTGCATATGGGTGGCAGGCAACATCCAGAACAATGCTAACATTTGGTGGCCAAGGTGAGCTAACACTGAAAGGAAGAAATGAACTGCTAGCAGGGGCCACCACAAAGTACTGTTTCTGCGTCTGTTTGAATGACAACCTTTTAGTTATCAAAATTTTTGAAGAATGGTTTCAAGAACATCATGGCTGCAGAGCCTGAAAGCAGATTGTAGCCTTAAATAAATTGTTGGGTTTTATTTACTTACATGGGTTATTTGGTCAGCTGAAATGCTGGGATCAGAAGATGGAAACAATGGATATCCTTTCCATACTTAAAGATGGCTTATAAGAAAGATGAGGACAAACTTTTTATAGGACATGGAGTAGTGGGGTAGTGGGTTTAAACTAAAAGAGGGAAGGCTTATACTAGATATAAGGAAAAAATTGTTTTGATGAGGGTGGTGAAACACTGGAACACATTGCCCAGAGAGGTGGTAGATGCCCCATCCCTGGAAACATTCAAAGTTAGGTTATACTGGGCTCTGAGCAATGTGAACAGTTGGAGATGTCCCTGCTCATCGCAGGGGGATTGGACTAGAAGACCTTTAAAGGTCCCTTCCAAACCAAACTATTCTATGGTATTTTGTTCTTTGTTTATCTTTCAATTTTCTGGCATCTGAGGCACAAGAGTTTCATTCAGTGTTTCCCATCATCCTGTCCTCAGTTGGAGCACCTGCCAGCAGATTCCCTCCGAGGAGGACCACTCAAGATATTGCCACCCCAGGCAAAGGGAATTTTTTCCCCAGGAAAGGGAATTTTTCAGTCTAACAAGAAGTTGCACAGAAGACATCTACTTTGTCAATGAAAAACTTAAGGTTTCAAGAACAGAAAAACCGCAGCCCCAAAACTGCCAAAACCAAACAGCCTTTGGTCCAAACCCAGAACTTCTTTAGCCAAAAAACACTGAGAATTTTGCTTTCATTTCTGCCAGAACTAAAAAAAACCCGCACTAATTTGTATTACTTGCTTTTATTTAGTTCATTTTAATCAAAGCCCAAAATCTTCTGCACTAACCAACTCAAAGCAGCTCTCCTGTTATAGAAACTGTAGCATCTTCTGTCACATTGCTCAGATTAACATGGGGGGATCTAGACGCACTGAAGGGGTAAAACTGAGCGAAGGAAACACTTGTTGCAAACTCTTCAGTGCTTTAGCATTTGTCCTTGACCTTTTAACACTGCAGTAAAGGAAGGAAGTGGAAGGGACAATTTGCAATTAGTGCTGTTTTATACTGAAGCCAATTCTCCAAAGTTCATGACCAGCACCAACACTGAACTTGTCTAAGGCTGAGCTTTGCTGTGCCACAAAGCTAGATACTCAGCAAAACCAACAGCTTGCTATTCTTCCTGCTTCACCTTTCACACCAGACTTTCTTTCCCCAGTACCTATATTCTAGCATATACCCTAGCTTATATCTCCCCAAGCATATACACAGCTACATCCGAAACTTACAGTGGAGCAAGACTACAGTGTACACTAGGTCCCTTTTGCCTTCCCAAACTATGGTTTCCATGGAAAATTATTAGTCAATATTATTTGGACCCCAAATCACCAGGTAAGCAGCAGCAGGCATCAAAGGTGCATTTCTAGATATGGGCACCAGAAAACACCTCCCCAACAGCGTAGGGTCTGTGGGAACCCAGCAGTGACCCATATTCCTTATTTGCATCCTCCCTTGTGATTTCTCTCTTGCTGCCTTTGTCTGTTTCAGAATGACTCAAGCAACAGCACTCACTCATCAGAGACAAAACATTGCGTAGCCAAGCTGTATGGTAGGATCTGGTCTCATACTCAGCGCTTGCACAGCAAAGCACTTGTAACACTCTGCTTTATACCAGAAGAACAGTGTTTCACTTGCAAAATTAAGAAATGCCACATTTACCTCAGAATGAGCAACTTTAATCTTTTCCTTTCTGATTCAACCCTCAGACGCATGGAATGAAGCCAGGTTTGCCCTTGCCTGTGTAAGAGATGTCAGGTAACTTCATCTTACAAGAGATGCCATACCAGGGAGCTCAAATGAGGCACATGAAGAACAGGTGAGAACCAACACTGAGCAGGCAGACTATGCCTATACCAATAAATTTAAAACATGAGGCATATTTCTGCCTCCCACCAGGCCAAGGGGCACTGCCTGTCTCACATAAAGACTGCTAATAGCCACTGCCTCCTCAACAGCCTACCTGTGACCGTGCCACCAAGTGCTTTGACATGGATTTATCCTGGGCCTTATTTGCTCCCCCAGTGACCCTAAGATACAACTGTTAATTCTGTCTAATAACCCAAGAACAGTCCTGGATCCCACCAGAGTGGTGTTTCTATAGGGTAGGTCTGGGGGACAGGGGGTGTTGCATGCCCTGAAGTGGGGCAGGCACTGCAGGTGCTGAAGGCATGATACCAGCTGGGATGGTATGGGAGGGCTGGGGGGAACCTTATCTGACGCTGGTTCATCTCTGGGGCTGGCTGTGAGCTGTCCTCAAGAGAGTCATCCCCAGCTTGTTCCCTGCTTGGTCAGGGCTGATGCTTAGTTTTTTCCCTGGCCATCTTTTATTTAGGGATGCAGGAGCACCATCAGGGCTTGTGCACCTCCTCAAATGCCACTAAGCAGGGCTGTACAGAAGCCAAGACAACACTGTAAACAGTAAAAACCTTCCCAGCATCCAAAGATAAGAACCTCTGATGATGAAGGTTGGGTGGAGAAGTTATTCAGAGCAGCCCTGTGTAGAAGGACTTGGGGGTTGATGAGAAGCTCAACATGACCCAGTAGTGTGCACTTGCAGCCCAGAAAGCCAACCATATCCTTAGCTGCATCAAAAGGAGTGTGACCAGCAGGTTGAAGATGATCCTGCCCCTCTACTCTGCTCTTACGAGACCTCACTTGGAGTATCAGAGTGTGCAGTTCTGGTGTCCTCATCATAAAAACAACATGGAACTGTTGGAACAAGTCCAGAGGAGGTTCATGAGGATGATCATGGGACTGGAGCACCTCCTGTATGAAGATAGGATAAGAAAGTTGGGGATGTTCAGCCTGGAGAAGAGAAGGCTGCATGGAGACCTCATAGCAGCCTTCCAGTGTCTGAAGGGGGCCTATAGGGATGCTGGGGAGGGACTCTTCATTAGGGACTGTAATGATAGGACAAGGGGTAACGCATTTAAACAGGGGAAGTTCAGGTTAGATATAAGGAGGAAGTTTTTACTCTGAAGGTGGTGAAGCACTGGAATGGGTTGGCCAGGGAAGTTGTGAATGCTCCACCCCTGGCAGTGTTCAAAGCCAGGTTGGACAGAGCCTTCGGTGACGTGGTTTAGTGTGAGGTGCCCCTGCCCATGGCAAGGATGTTGGAACTAAAAGATCTTTAAGGTCCTTTCCAACTCAAATTGTTCTGTGATTCTATGATTCTGTGAAGCACTGAGATTTTCTTGAGGCAGGTTTTGGTTTACTTTTCTCTCTTTCAGGTAGATGTGTGTAACTAACTTAATTTATAAACAGGTATAAACCTAAACATGTTTAGGTCTCCATTATCCCTTCATCTCTTTGGTTAGGCTTGTCACACCACTGCTTAGTCTTAGAAAACATGAGTTTCTTATGCATGCTCCTCTTATTCCAGTTTTTCTCTTTGATAGGCTTCTGTCTTTGAGCAGCCAGGTAGAGTCTTGAATCTTTCCTACTCACAAAGAATTTACCCAGGAACCTTGCTCTGTATATGGTTCTTGTTATAGCACCCTGTTGTTGCTGACACCAGGCTACAGCAAAGGTGTGAAACTATTTACCATTTATTAACAGATCCCAGCAGAAATTATTTTCCTGTTTGCGTACAATGTGTGTCTTGCCCTCTGACTTTTCTATTGCATCAGAGTTGTCAGTGAAATGTGGAGCAAACTATGTGTTATAAGGTTCACGGTCCAGCCACATCACAACACAAATGACATTCCCACCCAGACTCATGCCCTTCAGAATGCGAAACTGACAATAGCAATCTGTTTTAAATCTCTAAAAATATAAGTATTAAAGACCTTATAAGAAATCTTAAAAAAACTAATTTTCAGCACCACAAGCAATGCTTCCTGCCTGACCTCAAAGCAATATAAATGGAGCAGAGAGTTGCTCAGAGGTCATTCAGCAAAGGAATATTTACAAGATGTATCTTTACATAGCCTGAGCTACTCAGTGCCCCTTTTGATTGAGTAAAACTATTTATTGTGTAGGACAGAGTTGTAGCATTAAGTTAATTAAAAGCACCACCCATTCCAGCTGACTTTGCATATTTGGCACATCCAGCATACGTGGTAAAATGTGTGAATCCCAAGTGTGACCCAGCACATATGTCAAACCCCAAACAGGTCCTCAGTGCAAAGTAAGTATTTTTGTGGGTTTTTTGAGACTTTACAACCCGATTATTCCAGTATAAAACCTAAATTAAATGCTTTACAAGACAGTAGTATTAATAAAGTACCTTCAGATCAATTGAAAACTCTCCCTATTGACCTAGCAAGATGACTATGCCATGTACGATTGTGGATAAGTAATAGCATTGCCTCTTTGCCAGTATCTGACTGTCTGTAGTCTGCAGTTTTAATTTACTAAGAGCAGGGGATGAAAAGTACTCTCGTATGATGTACAGACGTACATCACCTTCCTGGACTGAATCTCTGGGTGGCCCTGAAGCATAGCTGGGAAACAAAACTGCATGTCCCTACAAGAGTCCCTCCAAAGCACAGGGCTGTCACTGGTGTCTGCGTGTGCTGATGTTTCAGCAGATGCAACTGCTCTGTGAAATGTGTGCGACAGAAGCCAGAGTAGACACCACATCCCCAAAATAAGTCAGAAAGGTAGACATAGTGCAAAAGCTAGTGAGACGCCTTCTGGAGGCAACTGGGAGTAATAGGAGGCCGACTGCTGATGTGCCAGAAGAGCTGGACAGGATATTTTGTCCAGAGTACCCTTGGAAAGGAGGGAGAGGAGGGCTGCCTTCTCCAGTGGCTGCTGGGAAGAGCACTGCCATTACTGCCAGGCAGTATGCAGAGCCCGGGGAGCAGGGAGTTGGGTGTATGGCCAGAGAGGCTGTCCCCAATCCCTTTAAGCTGTATTCTGCTGGCCTCTCTGCTGAGCTATGCACTGCACATTAGTGTGACCTGCCTGAAGAAGGGCTCCCCTGTTCATCACCTTGCAGAGCTAGCAGGAGGCCAGCCAGTGCAGCATCTCTGAGGGAAGCCCCCCTCGTGCACAAAGCAGCTCCAGTGAAGATGGGGCACCTGTGAGCCAGGATGGCCTCAGGACCTTTGTGCACTGCCTAGGAAAGAAGGGCAGGCACAGGGCCTCGCAGACAAGCCTGCTTCACTACTCTGCAGTGCCAGCAGCAGAGCTTTCCCAGGGCTGTGATTCTGCTCTCCCAGTGACCCTGCACTGAGAAGCTGGAGCTGGACCACTGAGGCTTCTCCTTCAAGCCCCATTCCCCTGTCCAGTTCTTTGCAGCCCAGACCATGAGTATCTTTTTCCTAAGGGAGAAAGGTCTCTTCCCTACTAGTGGTGCAAACTATGGAAGCATTGTTTGAAGAATGTTTGCAAGGAACATACGGAAGTCCAACTGCACACATCCTTGTTTTGTTATTTTTTCTAAAGGAGCTCTAGGGCCTACGAGTGTTGTTGTGGCTAGCCATCGTTCCATGAACCTGTACTCGGTACACGCACGTGTACTTTGGATTTCCCCAGTTGCTCTGCACCTGGAATTTGATGTAACGAAAGGTCCTGGGAATCTCCTTCTGTAAAGGAATGAAGGGAGCCATCATTACATAGGTGTCCAGAGCCACAGCACATCACGGGCTGCTGACGGAGGAAGCAAGGGCAACCACATGTCCCCTTGCAAGGGTCATGGAGGAGCCCTCTCTGCTTGGAAAGCAAAGGCCTGGCCCTGGAGGCTTGCTGAGCAGAGCACTGGGAGGAGAACTGCCAACTGGGCAGCTGTGGGATGCAAGGAGAGTCCTACTGAAGGTAAGATGTCTGCTGTCCTCACTCCCACCATCTGCCCTAGTGGGACTGCTTCCCTTCCTGGTCCCCTTCCCACTGCTGTTTTCTCTGTGCTGCCTGAAGAAAAAGGAAAGCCCTTAAGGTGGGGCAGCTGCCTCAGCCAGCATAGCAAAGCCCCATTTGCTCTCGTCTCACCATCCTCCCCACAGAAGTGAGGAGCATGGGAGAGCAGTGGCTGGCTGGAGTGATAACTCTGCACTCTTTCCTCCAGGGGCTTGCAAACAACCCTGCCTCCTTCTCAGGCATTCTGCCACAGCTCTTGCAGTACCTGCACATGGAATGTCTGAGCAATCTCCTTGTGCACGTCGTAAGTAAATGTTCCCAGGACAGTTTCTGCCGTTGTCTCATCCACTCCCTCAAAGACAAGAGACAAAGGGAGTGGGTGAGGCTCAAGCAGGGCACCAGAAAAAGCACACACTGAGGCTGAACCCAGGAACCCTTCACCACCTCCCTGGGCTCTAGCAGGAGTCTAGCATAGCTTAGGGTGATACTGGGTCATGGTGCTTTGAGCACATGCTCCAGGCTTCTTGGGCACGAAGCAGAGAAGAAGACCTCAGGGGCACAGAACCCTCACATACCCATAGGGGATGGGGTGCTCTGCAGCAGCCAGCACCAGACTGATGTCTGAGAGGAGCTGCCACAAGAAGCACATCTCAGGTATGGCTTTTCCCTTGGGCTGGCTCCCCTGAGAAGCACAAGACAAAGACTTACAAAGACTTACAAAGACAGTAAATTCTCTGGGGGCGCTGCTAACTTCCCCAGAGGGAGACACTGCCTTGGAGATGTGCCAGATGGTGAAAGCTGTTGGCCAGATGTGCTCAGGCAGCCGAATGACCACATAGCCCTGAGATCCCTGGAAAGGCCAGCAGTTGCCAGGGGTAATACTGGGCTGAAATCAGAAAGCCATGACCATCAGCAGGAAATGCTGTGCACTTGGCATGCCAACCTGAAAGCAAAGAGCTGAACCACAGGTCAGGCCTTCACTTGTCGTACCTGCAAGATTGTTGCTGGAGGGTTTGCAGAAGAGAAGGTGAACAGAGAAAGCTGCCAGGTCATCATGCCTTCCCCACTGTAACTCTTGGATGTCCTCTCCTCATCAATGGTGGCACCTGACGTGAAGGTGGACAGAAGTTGAGTAAGACAGCCCAGAGATTAGGAGGAGCAGCAGTGCATTACCATGTACTTCTCAGGCTTGAAAGCAGAGCTTAGCAGAGCTCGGAGCAGTACCATACACAGAAGGGTGGCAGGGATACTTTCTGTCTACATACCTATGGCTTCCAGAGCCCAGTCAGGCATCAGGACATAGTTCTCAAGCACCTTCTTAATTGCCACCTCTGTCAACTGCAGAATTTCCTGGGGAAGAAGTGGGAATGGCAAGATGGCGGTGAACATAAAGGCACATAGGGCAGTTCTGCATGAACACTGAGTCCTGGCACAGAGCCGAGGAGCACCTCTGTGTCAGAAAACCCTAGGCAAGTGCTGTCAGAAAAGGTGATGACTGAGAGCGCCAAGAGGAAGCAACAAGAGGGTGCCCTGAAAGACAGTGAGGCCTGTGATCCAGCTCTAGCACCTTTACCTCCGTTTGCTCCTCTTGGACAGCATGGTTTTTGAGGACCTCTCTCACAATCTGCAGTACTCTTTCCCTAGCAGCATACACCTGAGTTAACTTCTGCTTGAAGTCCTGCATTTCCTGGTTCACCCAGGCCTGTGACTTGCTGGAACAGAGGAAAAGCAGGTGTTGGCCATCAGCTGCCAGCCCCTGCAGGCAGGCTCCAAACACCATGGAGAGAATAGTCCTATGGGCTCGGGTCACGCCACATCCCCTAGCTCCATTCCTTCCTCTGGCTGACAGATGGCTCCCTTCCATGACTGATAGGGAAGACCAAGATCTCTGGACACAAGGCGATGGCAGGCAGCACAAAGCCAGCTGAGATAGCTCCACAGAGTGTGTCCCTTAGCAAGAAAGTGCTCTTACCCCAGTAGTTCCTGCTCAGCTCCATGAGGCCTGGACATCTCCTGCAAAATTAACATACCCCACAAACATGAGGATCACTGCCAGGGCTTCCCAAAGGAGATTACCTTAGGTAGAGCTGGAAGAACATCCTGCTGCTTCAAGTGACTTTGGAGAGACCCTGACCCGAAGGCTGGGTTCCCTAACCAACCACATTCAGCAGAGGAGCTTTTGGGTCTCTAGCTGAACTCCCCAGTCCTCCAAGAGGTATGCAAGCAGCAAAGGCACCTTCTGACAAAGTGCTCCCCTCTTCAGCCTGCCGCTCTGTGGAGGTCACTGGGGAGGAACTCCATGCTGAACCCCATCCAGCCACTAAGGAGACTGGAGGACGAGCACAGGTGCCTCCCCCCTACAGTGTCCCAGTGGTGATGGGGATTTCTGACCTGGCACCCCAACTTCCCAGGGCAGGTAGGAGGGCAGAGCCATGGCCTTTGCAGGTGCTGCCTTCACCACAGCAAGAGGCACTTACCCACAACGCGCCCTTGAGCCACGCCATTGAGCTGCACCAGTAGCCAAGAGCTGTGAGTCACATTGTCAAGAGGTCGTTATTTTGCTCAGGAGATGGTCCCTTTTCCCAGGACTGAGCGAACCATTCTTGGTCAAGGATACTCACTGAACAGGATGGGAAGCAGCAGGAAAAGGAGCCTCAGCCCCCCTCTGTCCTCGTGGTAGGTGTTAAGTTGTCTAAAAGAGAGCGAACACTCTTGTTACCAAAGCCCAAGGTTGGGACACCTATTTGCCAGGGATTCATCTGGGAGCTCGCTAGGCTACCATGCTCCATGTGTGCCCAGTACCGCTGCAAGGCCGGAGACCCAATGCCTGCAGGCCATTGGGAAGTTCTGGGACACAAAGATCTCTTGGCCTGGCACAGGGACGACAGCCTGGCCCTGCTTGGCTCTCCCCAGAGAAGGGCCAGGGCTGTCCCTGGAATGGGGCTGCTGTGCTGCAAGGCAGTGGTGCAGACAGACCTCATGCTCTGGGGCTGCTGCTGCTGCTGGGAAGCCAGGCAGCCCACAAGGCTTGTGGCGCAGTCCCTCCCTGCTCTCTGGGCCCCCTTGCTCCCAGCCGCCCAACCTGGCTGGCGTCTCTGCAGACTGAGCACACTGTCCAGGCACAGGGAAAAGCCTGCTCTCCCCATGATATCCCAGCACCTCTTTCCTTTGCATTACTAGCTGCTGAAAGCGCTCTGCTTCACACTGCTGCCCACTTCTGCAGCTTGGGGCACTTAGAAGGCAGCTTTATGATCTCACAAGAGAAGAGCGCTGGTGCCCATGCCAACCTCAGAGGGACTGCTCTGGCTGCCTGGGAGGAACAAACCCTGTTGGCAATTGGGGGAAACTGGGAACCCTGAGGGTAATACAGAACCCTACTGGGGGTATCTTGGAACCCCTTAGGGCAACCCAGAACAATTCTGCGAACCACTGGAGACCCTCAAAGGCAACTGAGAACACTTCTGGGGCAACTGAGGGCTTTTCAGAACCCATGAGGGAAACCCAGTACCCTGCTGGGGGTAACTGGGATAAACTGGGAACCCCTCAAGAGCCTTTCCTGGAGGGACATGGGAGTAACTGATAACCCCAAAAGGCTACCAAAGATCCTTCTAGGGGTAACTGGGAACCCCTGAGCACAAAAAAAAAATGATGCTGGGGGTTACTGGGAACCCCAAGTGCAACCCAATGCCCATCAGGGGAACAGGGAGCAACTGGGAACCCCTCAAGTCGCTGGACTACTACAGTAACTGGAGTAACTGGGATGTCCGAAAGGCAACTGAGAACCCTTCTAGGGGTAACTGTAACTGGGAACTCCCATTCTCTACAGAGCCTGGTCTGAGACAGTACATGAACTGCATCAAGGAGTGCCCTTTTCAGCTGCTATATGAGGGCATTATCCCTGTAGAGACTCTTGTGGAATCTCTGTTTGTCTGTGTTTCTGTGGGAGGGTCACTTTGCATGTCAGATGAGGATATTCTTTTTCACTCCTGAAGCCATGAACTCCTGTTTTCCTCACCCACACACCTGCCTCAGTCCTGAGCCCAGATAAGCCTGCTTAGGTGCCTGACTTTTTCCAGTGCATTTGCACCTGTCTTACACAGGAGGTGTTTATCTTGCATAGGAGAGCATACTGGTGACTGTAGTATCTGCCTGGCAGCAGGAACTCTTTTTCAGTAGCTGAAACAACTCACTAGGAAGGAAAACTCCATAACTGTACATCAGACTTGCCAGGAGCTGTTCCACTAGTGACTTCTGCTTGGTCAAACTGAAGACCAAGGGACCCTGCTTTGTACCTGAGGCTGAAAGCACATTTGCACATCACTCTGAGCAGCTGCTAAGCCACACTGAGAAATTCTTTCCTAGCCACACAATAAATACATATTTTTAGCAGCAACAAATATAGATTTCAACAAATGTCTTTTAAAAACAGATTGCATTTCACATCCTTCTTTGATATTTAACAGGGGTAAAAACTACTGGGCTTGCGCTCCTGTTAGTGTGGGGACCTTAAATGTTGTGACCACACCTGTCTATGAAGGGTTGCATAGCAGTATAAAGAAAATAAATGTCATGCAGAAATATCATTAACTAAAGGAGCCTTTTTTTTTTTTGGCATAGGAACATTCAGAACCATAACAATGCTGCAAACAAGGCTGTGCAGAGAGGCTATTCATTCTGAGGATACATTCATCCCCCCCTTTCCACTGAGCCATCAGAGGCTAGGCATATTCACCTTTCGATCATGCTGCAAAGCCCATCTCCCCTTTTTCTGGGTGGTAAGGGAGGATCAAGGTATAAAGGCTGCTGCATGGGAGACCAGGATTCTTGATCTGTTATCTGCAGGACTTGTGTTAGCCAGAGATGACAGAGCTTGTGAAGCAGGTCTGCTATCACAGCCCTGTGCCGAAAGCCAGAGGAACTGCTTCAAAGTTTGGAGTAGCATGGAAGACTGAAACCATACTATTTGAAGGCAGTCCCTCCAAGTGTCTCATCAAGACATCTCTTGATCCTTGAGCTATCTCTTTGAAACCCATCTAGGTAGGCATTACCTTAGGAGTAAGACATCCCTGCAGTGATAAAAGGAGGTGCAGAAGCTGTCTTAAAAGCTGGCTTTTCAGCAGTGCTTTGGGATTACAATTAACCTGAGTTTAAACAATGGCTACAAAGAAGCAGGATGCGGTTGAAAATACAGTACAATGCAAAGCAGACATCCCAGGACTAATTGCCATTGGGATAGTACAGAAACTAGAGGTCGTATAAACACATCAGTTCAAAGTTGCACTGTAGAGGAAGAGCCCTGCCAAGAGACCCATGAGCCTAGCGTCATGCTGGGAGGACACACAGGGTCACTCAGTGTTCAGCCAAAGATTTCTACATCGCCCTCTGCTTGGCTGGCCCATGGAGGACGTAGGAAAATTAGGACGACGAAGGAGATACGACACTTGGAGTCAACATAGCTGTCAGGCAGAGGTGTAGAGAAACTTGCTCCTTGGGACACCTCTTATGCACTGGGACTGCAGCTGAGGTGTGAGCTGCAGAGGAGAAAAGGTGGGGAGGGCAGAGGCCATCACTCAAGCTCTCCCTCTGCCTGAAGCAAAGTAAGAATGATGTCTGAATTAATACTGAACCACTGCTCTGGTACTGGCAGCAGCATGAGGAACCACCTCGCATGCAAGACCTAAAGTTAGATCTTTTTTCAAGAGGTTTCATCTGGGTGCTGTTTAGCTCTGCTAACACAGTCAAAACATAAATCTGGAGAACTCAGCTCAGATTTATTCTCCCACTAAATGAACAGTTCCACTTTACTGTCTCTGCCTGACTGCTGTGCAACGTTGCACAACACACTATTCCAACTTTTGAGGCATTTCTCAAGGTGAGGAACTTGCTTCTTAGCTACCATCCCTCCCTTGAACAGTCACCACAAGGTCTGATGAAATGTACTGTCAGGTGTAAAGCATTCCCACTCTTGCTTGAAAGGGTCTTTTCTAAGGACTGAGTTTTTGTTTTGCACTGCAAGCGTGATTTCCATGCTGTGTTGCCACTCTTGTGACACAGGCAAAGCTTATAGTCAGTAAAAATAGGAGGGACCACAGGTAAACATTGAATGGAAAGGGATCTTCTCAATAGGCAAAAGAGACACTCCTGAAGAAGAACCTCTCAGGGAGTTCCTTCGCTTGCAAGCATGGACACGCCCATGTTATATCTTTGCACACACACACATACATGCACATGCAGAGATATATTTATACACATATGTTCATGCATACACAAATGACTATATATACACATGAATGTGTGTGTATATATGACTGACTGCCTTTGTGTCTGTGCATATATAATTTATTACGTTCCGCTGTATTTTTGACATTCATTATGGCATCTATAATTTGTGGTCTGAGAAGGCTGAGCCATGCAATGTGGTGAGCCAAAATGGTTTGGATGTCTTCACTGAAAAATAGGGGGTTGATTTAACAGAAATTTTCCCAAAAAAAGTAATTTTGAAATCACAAAAGAAAAAAAAATATCTCCTTTTTCAATTTCTAATTTTTCATGTCTCAAGGGGAAAGCATGCTGTTTTGCACACGCTCTTTCTCTTTTTTTTCAAGCACTCTCCAAAGGGCAGAAAAAGCAGCAAAAGTTAAGAAGCAGACATAGGGTTTGGTCTTGGCTATTTTATTTCTCTACTTTCTCCTTTTATATTCTTAAATGAAAAATAGGAGGTGATATTTTAGGAGTAACAGAAAGCTGGCCTGCCAGTTTGTTTTCTTACCATCAGAATGATATCATGTTTTCCTAAACAAAAATAATTCACGAAAGATTTCCCTCAAAAGGAAAAGTCTCTCATTTTTTTTTCCCATTAAATGAGTGTTTACTGAGCCACATTGCTGTGAATTGCTCCCTGCCCTGACTACCAATGAAGACGTCACAGGAAGCCCTTGGATGAGCAGGACAAACACTGGACTTGGGATGAGCAGCAGAAATCCTGGCATTCAGGCATCCATCATTTGCAGAGGCATCCAAGGGACCTGCAGCAGAGGCAAGTGGTGATCATACATTTTCCCATTGTCTTCTCAGGTCTTCATACCATATATGAGCACCTTCCAAAGGGAAAAAGTAGAGAACTGATGAACATCTGTCAGGTTCTAGCCTGGTTCTTGGGAATTAAAAAACACAGACCTCTTTTGCTCCTGGATGATGAAAGGGCAAAGACATACCATTTGTAAGTGCTTGAAAACAGAGAGGTTTGAGGTCAATTCTAGGCTGAGTTTTACATTGCTTGGGGTACCCCTGAGGATATCCCAACTCCATCACAGAAATGCTCTCTGTTGCAAAGGCAATGCTATCAGAACCCGAAGGGACTCATTGTGATTCTGGGAAGTGAAGAATTACTTAGAAATTATGCAATCCTTTAAAAATCCCAAAACCAACCCTTTAAGATAGGTGAATTCCTCCCATATGTACCGCAGTGTAGGAGGCCAGGGCAGAGGACAGATAAGTATATGTCCCTCTCCCACAATATCAGTAGCATTTTAGCACTGGTGCTTCTAACATTGAACAGCTCAGCCATCATTGGGCAGGAGGTAGAAAAGCACTATACTGATGAATCTTGGATGAATCAGAACCTTCTGTGCCATCAGGTAATGCAGGATATAAATATGCCTTAAGAAAATGAAGGGAAGGAA
>JAOEHY010012021.1:0-30536 GCA_025447955.1 Psilopsiagon aurifrons
CCCCCATGTTCTAATGAGACACTGCTTTTGGGTCCCTGTAATGGAACACACATTAGAGGTCTCTAAAGAGCTCAAGTTGACATCATGTCTTAATAACCTAAGGCATATGTATCATGATTGTGATTTACTCCTGAAATTCACCTATTGTATTTGTGTTGCATCAGTAATATTAGTCACCTGTTACTTTCTGGAAATTCTTTTATAGAAACATAATACTCTAATTTTCTTGTGGAGTTCCTTCTATATTTACTTTCCTGACTTGGAGTGGGAGGGAGAGTGTAGAGCAAGATCTAACCTTCACCTGAATCACCCATTATTAATGATAAATACACCAAAGCCAGCATCTCAGTATGCCACGGGAATGAAGAAGGAATATTGGTCTTATTTGGCTTTGACTATTCTAACAAATTGCACCATAATTCTGCATTGGAATAACCCTGATTTTAATCTGGTTGTGCCTATAACTGTGTATCACCTAGCTGTGAATTACTCTGCTGTGTTTAGTTTGTCCTGTGCGCAGGAGTTACTGTGCCTGCCTGCCAGGGTGCATTGCTGTGGCTTGGTCCCAAGGATGCACAGGAGCTGCCACGACAACCTTCTGTGGGAGGACCATAAAGTGTGCCACTTACCTGGAATGCTAAATTTTGGTGTTTGGAGAAGTGCCAAAGAGAGACCAAATTACTTTTTTAGTCCTCTCATATTTTCCTTTGTCTGGTAAAGAAGAGAAATGTGGCCTGGACCCTACCAGAATTTAATGATCAAAAGTGTAAGGAGTTGGGTGTAACAGATACAGTGTCTGAGGGGCAGAAGTGTGGACCAGTTATTCTGCCACTGATATCTTCTGGGGGATATCTTAATGAAAGGATCCTTCCGTGGAATGAAATAATGGAAGGACACTGTGCTGAAGCTGCTGTGGCTCAGTCTTCAGACACTGCCAGTTGCTCATGTATCTTGAGATCCATGGTCCCCCAGACCTCAGACACTGAAGATGGAAGAGTATTCACCACTGGCCACACTTATCAGTGAGCCTTGAAACCCCAGTGTGAGCCATCCAAGACCTTGCTCTGCCTTCTCCTCCCTCATGAGTTCCTTGCTGATGTCGCAATCTTTCCCCTCTCTGTCGGCTTTCATGTGATCTGCACTGCATTGGCATGAGGAGAGCACACAGGACAACCAGCTCTCCTGTGCCTGGAAAGGAGAAATGAAGAAGGGAAGCCTGATCAGACCAACTGAGTCCCTGCACAGCAAAGGGAGTCAGAGTTCTAAACTGTGGCTCACCAGTTAACCCAGAGCAGCTTCTGTGACTGCTCTTGTTCTAGAGAATACTGATTTTTACCAGGTTCACTGTTCATTTTTCCCTTTTTTTTTTCTGTCTGTACTGTTTCCTTACCTTGGTGAAGCTCCAAGAGACAAAGGTGAATTAGGTAGGCACTGCTTAGACCATAGGTGCAGCAGCAATGTTGTCCAAGTTACTGACTGGAGAGGTGAGTCTGCACTGAGCTCGCTGCTGCCAAGGCAGGCCTGGGAGCAATATCCAGCTAGTGAGTTGAAGCCTAACTTGGGTTTGTTCATGCTACCTGTGGTGGCTGCAGTGTAAACATATGGTTTGTTTTGCTGGAGGCCAAAAAGTGACTATTATTTATATCTCAGTCTTAAACGTGGGACCACACTCTTTTATTCCTCACCGAGTAAGATGAAAAAAGAGGCTCTTATTCTCTTTCCTTCCCTCCTTCCCCAGAAGAAAGGTTTTGGTTGGTTTCTATTATATTTATCTTGAACAATGTGGTTTCAGTATGAAATTTTGTGTTATGAAAAATACCTCTATACTCTGACAGAGGTTAACTAATATCTCAGTAGGATGAAATCCCTGCCTTTGTAAACACAGTGTTGGTGTTTTCTGATCAAAGTTTTGCAGTGGCCCAGCCATATAACTACTAGTATTTCACTGAAAACTAATACAGAAATTCTTACCTGCTTCTGTGCATGTATCCGCTTCAGATGAGATGATCGAAGAGAGTCTATGTCCTTTCAAAAGCAGGCAGTCACTATCTTGGAATGACATCCTGGTAAATGGTACATGCAATCCAATCATCTTATTATACTTCTAGAATGAAAAAGTTGAATTAAGTACTGATAAGAAAAAAAAAATAAAATCATCAATAGGGTATTGTGGACTTTCCTCTAAACTTAGCTGTAAGGATTTTATTTGGGCTAGAATAAGATCCTTCATACCGCTCTCCTGGCATCTAAATGCATTCCATGCACAGAAATAACTTCACAGGATCTCACAAATGCGGAGGCCAGCACACTGGTCGGGACCCAAAAGTCTTCAACCTTAGAAGATGGGAGTGATGCACATAGCAGCTTGTGAGAAATGCACTGCTGGTGCTCCTGATGACTTATGTAGCCTCAAAAGAAGAGTTGATGCTGATTTTCCTCCCTACGGCATTGAGAATAAATAGGAAGCAGAACCAAACATGCTGATGGCTGTCACCCACAGAGGTGCACACAGGTTTCTGCAAACAACTCAAACCAAATTTTTATTGTGAAAATATACGTTATGCCTGAGACCACGTTTTGACTGCAGAACGGGTCCTTGGGCTGTGAGCAGACTCCTTGAAGTCAGTGGGAGTTTACTCAGAGTAATGTGTTACCCACCATGAGTAAATGCATCACAACATATTTCAAATAATGTTCAAGGGCCAAATCAAAAAAGCACATCTCCAGCTGCCAGAAACTGCATCAGGAGAGAAGTTTCCCTGATTTTGATAGCATCACCTGCAAGGATAGAATTGCCGACATCTGTAAATCAGATCAGGGGTTTGAAGCATATTTCTCCTGGAGCAAGGATTGCATGTCTGTATTTTGTGAGCATAATTTGATGTTCTGCCTCTGCTGAAATGTCAATAATAGGCCAAATCTCTTGAATCTGGAAGAAGGCTCACAAGCCTGCTTTCTTGCCATGCCCTATTTTCATAGGTCAAATAGCTGCTGAAAGAAAAATATACAAAAGAAACAGCAAAACCCTGGACCTTCTGCTTTGAATACTGCCTAAAACATTCCAGTTTCAAAAGGTTTGCTCCATAACCAGTAATTAAGTGCAATCTCAGTGCATATACGTTGAAAGCAAACAAATTATACAGTGCCGTGTCTTACTTGACTCTTCACAAAAACAAAGTAGTTTTATGCAGTAAGCAAACACAGCAGGGTTTGAATGCTACCACTATTTTATTAAAAGTATTATTTGGTTTCTACATTATTTTCACATCCATGGTGAAATATTTTTAGTAAGGAAAGAAGATTAATGTAAGAAAGTCCTTATACCTGTATATCCACAGTGCTGGTGCATATAGGCTATATTAGGCAGTTTTGGTCACCAAGGTTATAGATTCTCTTCCTCTCTCTGAGGAAAGCATGTCTGGAGAGGCAGTTATCAGCAGTGTCTATCACAAAACACCATCTCTAATACTACATTAGTAGTTCCAAATGTGAAGTTTGAGAAGGTGATTTCATTTTCTTCCATTTCCCTGTCCCAGAATTTACACCTATTTCACACCTATTTGAAGGTGGCAGATACCAGCTGCCTTTGATCTTTAACACGAAAACACAGAAGCATATGACAAGATATAAAGGACATGTTTAATAGATACTTAACACAAACAGGTGCAGCCTAGAGACGCAGAGGCCAGCAATGAGCACGAGCTCTAGAAACCCCATCTTCTTGCAGCACTGCATAATTTGCATTAATTATGTCTATAGCCATTACATCTGACACTGGTTTAACCAGGGCTTCTGTAAGCACATGAGAGATGTCATAGTGGTACCAAGAATTTTGCTCTGTCAGTGAATTGGGCATTCTCTCTTTGAGCAGAGTGCCCTTTTATCAGGTGTTTGCTGACTATTTTTCTCAAGGCCGACTTCACGGCAAAGGTTCTCTGTTTAAAATCTTTTGCATTGCACAGGGAGCATTCTGCAACCTGGAAGAGATTATACGTTTGATGGTATTTAAATGATGTTTGAAGTGCTGAGTTGCATTTTGATATGTAAGATTTGCAAGTTGCGGACAGCTATACATACCAAAAATAGCTTTTCAAGAATATTCAACCTAATGTTTGCTCTTATACAAGAATACAGACAAAAAGCAAGCCAATAACATTTCAGATTTAGTAAAAACTTTATTGCTTAAAAATAGCTCAAAATTTTTTCATAACTGCAATCAGGGGACTGAAGCCCCTCCTGTATGAAGGTAGGCTGAGGGAGTTGGGGCTGTTCAGCCTGGAGAAAAGAAGGCTGCATGGAGATCTCATAGCAGCCTTCCAATATCTGAAGGGAGACTATAGGGATGCTGGGGAGGGACTCTTCATTAGGGACTGTAGTGATAGGACAAGGGGTAACGGGTTCAAACTTAAGCAGGTTAAGTTTAGATTGGATCTGAGGCAAAAATTCTTTACTGTAAGGTGAGGTACTTACTGGTGAGGTACTGGAATGTGTTGCCCAGGGAAGTTGTGAATGCTCCATCACTGGCAGTGTTCAAGGCCAGGTTGAACATAGCCTTGGGTGGCATGGCTTAGTGGGAGGAGTCCCTGCCCATGGCAGGGGAGTTGGAACTAGATGCTCTTAAGGTCCTTTCCAACCCTAAATATTCTATGATTTTATGATTCTAATGTGTGCTGAAGAATAAATCTTGATGCTCTGAAACTCTGTTAGCAGTTCTTTGATGTTTTTCCTTTTCCCTGTGGATAATTGTGAAGTCCGGCAAGACAGCTGCCTAGTTATACTGGTGAGTACCCTGCAACATGCTTTCTGTCCTGAGGCAAAGGAAGTGTAACAATAATTTCCCCACTTCACTTCATGTTTTACATACATAAAAAATATGTGTTTAAAATGTATTATATCATTATATATATTTTCTATAATATATAGAATATATGCTACATCAAATATAAAAGAATATACAGTCAATCAAGTCCACTTTCATAGAATCATAGAGTCATAGAATCATAGAACAGTTGGGGTTGGAAAGGACCTTAAGATCATCTAGTTCCAACCCCCTGCCATGAGCAGGGACACCTCACACTGAACTTTCTGCAGACCTTCTAAAAATGGAGACTGTTCTGACACGCAGAAACTCCAGAAACCCTTTATTCATCAATAATCTATTTTCTAAACATTTGACTGACTATTTCCACAGTCGTTCTCAGGCTAAAAGTGACTAAAATGTAACCATTTTCGCTAATACCCGGAATAGCATAATTATTCCCCATCAATTTCATATACTCATGAATATGCATGCACTACTACTTTCTTGAAAAAAAGTGAGAAAACTAACTTTTGTCTCCCGAATATGTTAAATATTTCACTTACATGAACCCATGAAGACAGATTTCTTTTTCCTCCTGGATTCTACAGACAAGAATTGATTCACTGAATTCTCCTTAGAGAAAAGGTTCTTGCCATAGCTGCAAAGCAGGTCTGCTTAACCTCCCATACAAAGACAGGCTGAGAAAACTGAGCCTGTTCAGCCTGAAGAAGAGAAGCTGCATGGAGACCTCATAGCAGCCTTCCGGTATCTGAAGGGGGCCTACAAGCTGAAGAGGGATTCTTCATTAGGGACTGTAGTGATAGGACAAGGGGTAACAGGTTCAAACTTAAACAGGGGAAGTTTAGGTTAGATATAAGGAAGAAGTTCTTTACTGTGAGGGTGGTGAGGCATTAGAAGAGGTTGGCCAGAGAAGCTGTGAATGCCCCATCCCTGGAAGTGTTCAAGGCCAGGTTGGATGGGACTTTGAGCAGCTTGTTCTAATGGGAAGTGGAACTGCCCATGGCAGTGGGTTGGAACTAGATGATCTTAAGGTCCTTTCCAACTGAAACCATTCTGTGATTCTATGATTTGATATGAATCATGCATGTATTTATAGTATATAAATGAATAGTGCGTATATAAGTACAATAAAGTACCATTGCTTGGAAAAGCTATTGGAGACATATTTTGCTTGGGCCTTCCTGACTGATTGCTGAGAATAGCCGCCATAGCTATCAGGAAGTGAAAAAGAGAATCCCATTGAGAATAGCAAAATCACCAGCAGCACCTTCTACGAATTAGTCCCTGTTGCTTATGCATACTGAAGAGGACCTGACAATTCTACACATTGCTGTATCAGGGAACATCAAAGTAGGTGCAAGCTGATTTTTTGAAGAAGAATATATTCTTATTTCCTCCCATCCACCAGGTTTCTTCTTGTCTCTCCCAGAAGATATTTGCTATAGAGGGAGAAACTTGCACCACCGTTTTGGGAATTGAGAAATGGGCTATTGCCAGTCCCAGCAGGAGTTGGTGTTGCCTACCTGACTGACCTACCAACCAGCAGGGTCACATGTGCATTTTCAGTGGTGCTGCAGAGATTAGGACAGGCAGAAGGGTTTATACGTAGCGCAGTCAGTGCTGACTGCTTCGCTTGTATAAAAATGAGCCTGCAAAATTTATTAGATGAAGCCATCTGCTTCTCAGCCATTCTCCTACACTACCCCTGACAGTGACTGACAGGAGAGAAACAATGAATTTACAGCAGTGGGTGCAAATCAATTGCATTTCTTATCCCTCTTCCAGAGCTGCTGGAAGCCTTACAGTGCAACCTGGAGTATTTTGTAACAAGTCTTTTTTGAACTGTCAGGGTGTAGAGTAACTACACACACACATGCGGTCACTTTTACTTTGCTCCTTGCAAAAACCAATGAATAAAAGCCTGAAAAGGAGTTAAGTGTTTTCAATCATTATTGTTAATTGACCTAATGAAGGGGGAGCTTCACTGTAACAGCCCTTTGGTTTTCTTTTCTTTTTAAAAGGAACCTGTTCAAAGGTCATTTGGATCTTATTGAGATACAGCTGCTGACTTCAGTAGGTTTGGAATACGGCTATGAGTGTATGTTCTTTGAACAAGGAGTTTTCGTTAACGTTTCTAGTCTGGAACATACATTTTTTATCACTAATACATAATATTCATGGCAAAATAACTTTTGGTTGTGAGCACTTCTTTTGACTAAGTTTATTCCATTACTAATTAAAAAAAAATTTGTTGTTTTTTTTTTTTTTTTTCTGATATTTACCTGATGTGAAAATCAGTGCAAAAAATCTTAACTTACATCAAAACAGAAGAAGAAATCAGTTTGATTCGCTTGTATTGCAAAAGAAACGTATTAGTTATGCTCCTTCTACTCCAGATTGAAAAAAGAAACAGTGCCCCAAACCTTGCCTACTTTTCAAACTATACCAGTTGATCTAACTAACAATAGTGTTTTTACCTGCAAAAACAGTCTCTGTTGAAATTAATCAGTGATTTAAGGCAGCAGAGAAGTTGCTGTCATTTCTAAAAGCTGATTCACCATGTCCTCAGGAGTTAGCCGTTTCCCTGATACATATGCTGTGTATATTCTTGGTAGGTGGTTATGAAGAAAGCCATTTACAGGCAAAGAGGAGAAGCACAGTAGCTCAGCAGAGAGAGGAGGCCTTGGGATAGCTGCTGCATAAGGCTCTTATTGAACGCAGGTACATGCCCTTGCAGTGCTTGTATGCTCAGTGGTGCACGCAGGATCTGCTAAATTGGATCTGCTTCTCTCATTAGCCTGCTTGCCCTTGCCAAGGACCTCTCTTCACCCTGGGCTGGCTGTGCTAAATGGACTTCCTTTTCTCCCAGCAAACAGCACCTTATCAGCATCTTTCTTGCCAAGCAGCCACTGGTCTGTTCAGGGATGAAAGTCCTGAGACAGTGATACCTCCCTCTTGAGCACGGATATCTTATTGCACAGCTCATGGGCTCTACCTGTCTAATGGCTTGCTGGTGCTGCTGCAATGGCCAACCACTCACAATCATGCACACCATTCTATTGCAGCATGCTCATGGACTGGAAAACAGTGAGTGTGGTGGCTGCTACCACCATGATACAGGGCTGCCCCTATGAGCAGTGCCTTCATAGGGGCTTCTTTCACATATCACCATGTGGTCAGCTGCTCTTCTCTATTTTGAGATCCTCTGTGAGTGCCAGCTATGTTCACTCACATTTAAGAAGGCCCAAGTCCCAGGCAGGGCAGTGCACGGGTTGACTTGGTGACCTGTGCGGGAGCTGCAGGAGTGGTGCTGACGGAGTCAGCATGCCAACAAGAAGGCTTCAAAGTAGCCCAAAGAAAACATTTTCAGGCAGGTGGCAAGACTGCTCCCTACGCAGGACAACTTACACCAATGCCTTTTACCTCCCCATGCTGTAACTCATGGAGAGATAGGACTTGGGGCACTCATGCTTCTGGAGGAGATGTCACTCTTCACTTGGCATTGCTAAACACCAAGTAGAAGAGAGAAAGAGAACATGTGTGGCCCAGGGACAGTGTAGTCACAGCATTCCTCTGGGGACAGGGCACAGGCTGTGTTCTAAGTCCTTTCCTTGGAGCACATCTCATCTCCCACCTCCCTATGCACAAACTCACTAGCTGTAATTGTGGCTGCACAGAAGCAAGTTCATTCTTGTACTTTTTCTCACCCTCAATGAACATTTATTTATCCCATACAAAAAGGAGCAGCGTGAATAGGGGACTCTTCCTTCCTGGACAAAGGCAGTTGTGTGTGCCCAACTGTTAAGGTGCATTCTTGGGCAGGAATTTGACATCGCCCTCAAATTGGGCTCTGCTGGTGGAGCAGGAGGAGGAGCCCACAAGGAAAGTGTGTGATAAGAGATGGCCTCCACGCTGCTCAGCATCATTAAGACGGGAGCATGTCAGGGTGCGCTGAGAAGCAGAATGTAATGTCCCTGAAAAACATGACTTTGATAATACTGGCATATTCAAAATGAAGCTGCTATGTCAATTTTTGGGGAAAAGAAACCTACAGAAACAGTTCATCTATTGTTTGTGAGGAGGTGGTGGTATCAGGAGGTACAAAGTAGATACAGTTAAAACCAAGAACTATTTGCACCTTGTTAGATTAGGTCACCAGAGAAAGTCAGAAAGAAACATAACGTTGTACTGAACAATGCAACTGGGCGATGATTATACTCCTAAGCCTACAAGACACAAATGAGTGATTTGTAAAAGAAAGGGAGAAAAATGTCATGTTATTTGTTGGAATTGCTGCAATGTCATGAAATCGATTTCAGGCATACCTGCGATTCACCAAGAAATTCCACCTGCATCTCATCTCGCCCATAACAAAAGACAGCTGTCATACGTGCAAAACTTCTTGAAAGCTTTGAGCACATCATCCTCCTTCTTCTGCCTCATCCAGTGGCGTAACAAAGCACTTTCAGCTTTCACTGAAGTCAAGAATTGATGTAATTTAACATCTACCTGAACTGCTTTGCATCTTGCACAATGAGGCACTATCATCCTTTTTTCTTTTATCCCATGCTGCATGTGGGTAACTGCTACACTTGCATGAGAGTATGTGCTAGAAAGCAGAAGCAGAAGCAGCAGAAGTGTTTTCTGGTATTCTCTTGAGCACTTCAGCTCTAGCTCCAGCATTCTGAGTTTTCTGTTTATAGCAGCACCTCTCCCTGTGGTATCTTAGCACTTGCCAAGAGGTAATCTCAGAGAGTAAATACATGTCCATTCCTTTGAGTTGCCTAGATTGGATTTGTCCTTTAATTCCATGTTCTGATGTGATTGCTTATGTAACAGCATTTTTTTCTTCCCTTAACTAAGGTTATAATTCCATGGTATAGAGAATTAGGCAAACATTTCATATGATAAAACTACAGCTTGTGGGTGTAATGGGCTTTAGGCCAGCATCTCTGAACAGACAAATGTTTTTTGTCATTTTGAGGAGTCAGGAAATCAGATCACACAGAGATGAGAAGTAGTAAATGTGTTTCATTAAAAATTATTTTCTCAAGATGGTTTCAACAAAAATATTTAATATTGGAAATGTTGTTACACTTTTTATCAGCATTGCAAATGTAGGCCAGCAGGATTGTTTTAAAGGAGTAAGAGGGCGGAATAAAAACAAAAGTGGATAAAAAGCCTCCAAAAATCCCTAATGTGTATTTATTTCTTATGGAAACAGTCAGTTGGATACATATGTTGATGTAAAGGTTGACTTCCTAAGAAAAAAAGACTACAACTCTTTCTGTTCAGAAAAAGAAGTTTGCATGCAGATTTGAATGGTTTCATGAGAGACATGCATAATGTCATTTTGATGTCTTGTGCTGGGGTAGCTTACCAAGGAGCAGTAAAAACTACCTGGTGAGCTGCCTTCTCTGATTCTTCACAAAAGTGCATATTAGACCAATAAAAAATTAATACATGTAGAGTAGTGTCATCTTTTTGTAGATCTGGGCAGCATCTGCAGAGTCAGAATGGGAGCAGTTTCCCATTCAAAGAGTGCCAACCCCCCAACCCCTGTCAGGATGTTTTCTTTTAGTACCCCTATTCTATCTGTTTTCTTTTACCTTGTGAAGTATGGAGTTAGCACAGACCAGACAATTCCACTTATAGAAGCACCGCTTCGGCCAGCTCTGCAACTGGAAAGGAAAATCTTTTGCTCAGGGCAGAGGGGCTCTGTGTCTTTCATCTCCTCAATGGCTTCAAGACCAACTGTCCCCCTCAGTTGGGATAGGGTATAACTAGGGGTGATGGAGCACATGGCAGAGGAAGCCAGCATCACATCCCAGAAACAGCCAAACCAAAGGGGTGCATGGGCATATACTAAGTGATGTGAAGCAGGACTGATACTGCCTTTCAAAGGAGAGAGAGGTGATTAATTAGTTTCCTAGGCAGCATTGTTTTCCTCTGCAAAGTAATCTCTCCTTTGGAGGTGGGAGACACACTGCTGACTGTGCTTAATCACTCATCTGGGACACCAAGGTACAGGCTTACTGCAGCCTTGAGAGAAGAATTAGGGCTTGAGAGGGTAATGCCATATTCCTGCACTGCCATCCCAGCTCAGGCAGGTTTGCTGTAGGGCAACAAGCTGGTCACTTCCATCTTTCTGCCTTCATTTGGCCACCTGAATGAGTTGAAAGATGGGCTTTATGGATTAGTTACTTAATAAATTCTATTGTGTTTTGCATATGCAGCACATGACTTAAGCATCCCTGGGGCTGCACATGTTCATGAAAAGACCAGAAGCAGTTGTATTACAACAGGTGAGTGTGTTTTGGCACCGCCAGTTTCACAGATGCATCAGGTTTCAAGCACATTTTAATGTGATTTCAAATAAACCATGTGCAAATGTTTCGAGTTCTCCCGTTTGTTTGGATTAGCATAAGCTCTTCCTCCCTCATCTCATTTCCTGCATGTTTAAACTACAAATACAGATGAATTTAAATGTAATCCTCCTGTCTTTACCAACTCATCTTCACTGACAAAAGCACATCATTAAGAAAGAGTAGTGTAAGGGGGGACTAGCCCTCTGTTTCCAAATGTGATAAAAGCAAACCCATCCAAATCAGTGCTAGTGATTTAAATTTAGCCCCTAACCACAATAAAACTGGCATCACAGAACTTGCAGATACAGAAGAAATCTAGGTTCAGGTTTACCAAAGCATTTCTGTAATTTTGGGATGCCTTCCTCGGTTCGTAAACACTCATTATGTGTAAGCAGACCCACTGCCTGAAGAAAACGTGCAGTTTAATCTATTATTGATTATTTTTGCAATCTTCAAAAGCAGCCAGAGTGTACCTCTGGGTAGAAATAGAGAAGCTGAACATGCAGTGCATATTCTGGGGAGCTGCCGATGCTAGTTCCACCTGCGAAGTAACAAGGTTTTGATCCAAGCCCACTGCATGTGGGAGAGGAGAGCAGTCATAACCTGAGACCCCCAACTCACTCACAAGCGGCCACACAGCATATATTTGGTTTGGGGCTGCAGGCTCTTATTGCCTCTCCTGCTTTGGAGAAGATAGTGACCTCTGAAAGAGACAGTCACTGGAGGCATAGAAACACGTAGCTTCATCATGACCAGCTGTCTCAATAAAGCAGAGAGAAGGGAGGCACCAGAAGTGGCCTGGTGCAGCTTTTGCACTGTGGCAAGAGGAACTGTGCAAGAGAAAATACACAAGGAAACCTGTGGCACATATATATCATCAGAGACTTCAGACTGGCCATACTGAGTCAGACTATTTGTTAACATGAGCCAGTATTGAGCCTCTGACCATGATCATAGTGGACACATAGGCAAGAGTACAAGAACAGGTTAGGCATGTTTTCCCAGAATATTCTTTCAGCCTTCAAAAATTTTCAGCTCCTGATCCAAAGGGTTATTCTGGTATTTAAAAACTTGCCTTGGGTGTTTGGATGTTTGGAGGTCACCCAGTTGATTTTGATCCAATGTGAATATTTTACTCTGTCTCTGTGAAGACCCATTTCCTTTTGCCAGTTCTTCTGTGGCCACCCTCTGGTGTCACTGGGTCCTGGCGGGACAGCAGGCCCACATGGGACAATCAACAGTCATTCCCTACCTACCTTCTCATGCCACTTGGTGAACCTCTAGCACATCCATCCTTGGATGCATCTTTTCCTGGGCTGGATGGTTCTGGAAGCTGCTTCAGTTGTAAAAGCCATTCCACACCCCTGAGGATCCTGATTATCTATCTCTGAACTTTTTCCCATCCTGTCACCTTTGTAATGAGGACAAATGTGCCCTCTGCTAAGCAATACCTCAGTTACGTGGTGCCAGTAGTATCTGTAGGTGCGAGACCAACCTCTCATCTAGCATTAGTCAGCGCAGGCCTGACCTGCTTCCTCTGCCCCACTCCTCCTTCTCCTTCTTCTCTCCCCCAGCCACTTTGCTTTATCTGAGGATGGGTAGGGGATGCTGCACTTATATTCCTCCTCCTGTCACCTCTTCTGATAGTGCTCATCACCTCTGCAGCCGAGGACCAGAGCACAGCTGGGCTGAGGAGCATTCAGCAGAAGTGGGTGCCCTGGGTACCCTGGCTTGAATGGATGGTTGTGCCATCACTGCTCCCCCTGCAAAGGAGTTGGCCCCAGGAGCAGGTCCCTCCCCTGCAAAACTGGGTAACCTGGTAGAGATGGGAAAATTCAAAGGGGGAGGTGTGTTACAGAGAAATCCTTCACCTTGAAAATCACTGTCCTCTTCTTCACAAGTTTAATACTTGATGGCATACAAGTGATCTTTTCTTTTTTTTCCTTCACACCAGCATGTCATAGAATCATAGGATCAGAGGATAGTTAGGGTTGGAAAGGCCCTTAAGATCATCTAGTTCCAACTCCCCTGCCACAGGCCCAGACACCTCGTAATAGTGTCGCCAAAGACTATCCAACCTGACTTGACCACTGCCAGCGATGGAGCATTCACAACTTCCTTGGGCAACCCATTCCAGTGCCTCACCACCCTCACAATAAAGAACTTCTGCCTTATATCTAACCTAAACTTCCTCTGTTTACTCTTGAAATCTCCCCTGTTTAAGCTTGAAGTCAGTCCTGTGAGATGAATGTCACCCTTCTCATGTTGCCCAGACTTGCCACCATGAGCCAAGGCTCTTACAAACTGCCCAGCCTTATTGCCTGCCACACTGAGAGTTTACATCTGGTTTTCTGGCTTTCCCCCACATCATTTTCCTCAGCATTTTTATAACATTGCTGTTTTCTAAGTACCTCGAGCCCAATAAAACAGCTACGTGTTTCTTCATTTCTTCTGGGTATATTAACTTCTGTTGTCCAGGTTGGATTTTATTACTATACCCTCCAGATAAGGCTACTTGCCTGCATGATAGTCTTTGCTTCCTACTATGAGATTAGCTGTAAATTTAATTTGAGAGCTATTCATCCCCTCTATATAACTACCATTAACATCCCCTCTTGATAGTTAGGTAACCATTTAAAGTTGAATTCAAAAACTGAGATTCCCAGCATCTTTTGGGTACTTGTTCTTCTATCAGCATATGTTTGAGGATCATTCAGGTTTATCTGTTTACATTCCTTCAAGTAGTGTTCGGTATACAGAGCAGCTCTCTGATGTGCTACTAATCACTTCTTTTGAAATGATTGTAGAAAAGATATTGTGCTATGAGCCTGTACTTTTGGGATCATGTTAACACTTTACTGTTGTATTTCAGTCACTGGTACTGTGCAAAATAAACCAAGATGTCTCTGCCTCAGGGTATCAAGTAAAGATTGCATTCCCTGCGATAAGGGAAGATTCTGATGAGCGTTAATCTGCAGGGAGCAGTTCAGTGGGAAATAAAGGGCAAGAGCATCGCCAAATGGCCTCTTCTTGCACTGAGGGTGCTTTGTGTAGGTGCCTGCTCATTTTGGGAGGAATCGTGCCTGTTTCCTAGCATTCTCTCGTTACCAAAAATATTGGGGTACATTTGGGTAGTTTTCAGCATCCGGAACTTTCAGTTTTGCAGATTTAGAGAAATCCTTAATTAAACAACAGAAGGCATATTATCCTGTCTCCTTTCATCAGCTTGGTACGCATCAACTACAGCTGGCACAAACCAATTATCCCTGTGGCAACCACAGCTTTTGACAGCTCTTGACACAGACCGCTTTCAACTTGTAGGCACCCAATGCTATTTTTGTGCTTTTGCAGATGATCGGAGGCTGCTATGTACACCTCCTTTTCTTCAGGGAAGAGCTGCTGGACTTCTGCAATGATGGCAGTCAGGAGAGGGCCTTCCAGACTGCACCAGCACCAGCAGCAGATGGTAGTGGTGATGCAGCAGCTCATGGTGCAGCTTAGAAATTGGCTGTCCTCATACTCGTAAAGAAGGGTGTTTCCATCCGGTTGAAGCTGATGCTCCATCTTTCTTATGGTGGCTGTCATTCCCTGCAGTCTAGCTCTGCCAGGGTAGGTGATGTGTACCCTGAGACAAGCCTCTGTGATGGCGCAGCCCTCCTGTTGTGTGATTAGGAGTATGATGTAGGTCCCACTGTGCAGATTGTGGAAGAAGGGATTCTTGTCTCAGCCTGCCTACAAAGCGCTGTGATCACCTGTAGGCTGTGGAGCAGTGCTCAAGGCAACAGAAACCTGTTGCAATATTTGAGAAGAGAGGAAGAAAACATATCAGAAGGTCTTTGAGGGTACCAACTTAAATTCACAGCTAATTAGAGGGCAGGAGGGTCTTCCGGGCTAGTGACCAGACCGGCTCTGCCTCATGGCTGCTCTGCACAGACAACAACCCATAGGTTATGGGGAGCTCAGGCTTTGGGCTGGGCATCTCCACCCCACTTGACAGCAAAGCCAGCCAGCAGCCCAGCAGTTTTTTCCTGTGCAAAGATGCAAAGATTGTGTCATTGCTCAAAGAGAGATTTAGCATTTTTCTTAGTTTGATCCACTTATCCTTCTCCAAGAGCTTGAGCCAAAACCTATCGACTAAAATAGGCTTTGCATTGGGTTTCCAGTTTGTTGGAATGAGGCACAGATGAAATAGTCCCAGATATCCTTTTATAAAAATATTACTTGTTTTCCCTCTCTGTTTAATTCCATGATCCAACAGAAATAAGAAGCATGCAGTAAGACACAATCACTATTTTAAGGATAAAAAAATTGTATATTCCTTCACAACACCTCCCCACAGACTTCTAGTCCAAGTACCCTCTCATGGAAATCAATAAGCATTTTAGAAGTGAGATTAAGGACGATCGAGAGCAGAGTGCCTCAGCACTTTTTGTTTACCTCAACAAGCTTCTGCTCTGGGCTGCAAATCTGGGTTTAGGTTTGCATACTTTTCTCTCTTCTTTTACCAGCAACCTTTGTTGGCTCTTATCACTTTTGGATAAATCTGCAATATACAGGCTTTTAAATAATCAGTGTAGAGATTGTAAAGAGTCGAGAGTCACACCACCACCTCAAGGTTGACTTTTCTGGGGAATGAGGAGCAGAATGCCAAGTACCAGTCTGAGGAGCAGGAGTACAATTTTATTACCAAACCAGAACATGCTAAAATTGCTTTAGCTTACACTTAACGGGAGGTCTCTAACGACTGGAGGTTGATAGTTTATATGTTGGGGGTGTTTTCTTAAAAAGAACTTTTAGGAATTTTTTTCCACAAGTACCTCAACATGTGCTTCACTGGATTTACCTTAAAAAAAAAAAAAAAGATCTCTTCAATTAAAAAAAGTGACATTTTGTAAATTTCCGTATTTAAATTGTATGGATTTTTGTGAAGTCTTAAGACATCATCATATGCTGGGATGCCTCTTTAATGCACATAATTTAGGCTCTATAATTTTAGCCACTGGAGGGCTCCCCAATTTTTTAATTAATTTAGTAGGACATTTGGTATGAAAGAATGGAGGAAGGAGCAAAAGCAGGGTGGTCCTAGTCACTACCACAATCTCTACTAATCCTAAATTTCATGCAAATTCCAGGTATTCTGCTGTGTATTCCTCAACCAAAAATACTGGAAGAAAATTAATTTAGTGTTTCTGATAGAATAAATATTCCAGTATAAGCTGGCCAGCCTGCAAGCCTAGGTGTGACTTACTAGCTAGATATGCATAAAAATACAAGAAAATTAAAACTTCAAGACTTGGTAGCATCACACAATCAGGCAAATTCTCCACAGGTTTTACTCTAATACACCAGTTTTGCTGTAATATTTCAGCTTTTTGTGAGAATGATTTACATTTTCATTGCATCCCTCCATACTCCCAGCCTCTCAATTCACCCTCATGCTGCCATTTGACTAATATGCTCCTCAGATTCCTTCTTGGGATTTTATACTGAAGATGGTTTCTCATGGCTGGATCAGCTGGTAGCACAGTACAGAATCTACTCCTGCATCCTGTTCTGGCCTTTGCACCCGAACCCTGAGCTGACAATCTTCCAAGATCCTATTCTGCACTCAAGGAATTGCTTTCCTTTAAAAGAAATAAAGGAGAGCAAAGAGAAGGGAGGAAATGTCCCAGGATCAAATAGTATTAAGAGTTCCTGGTGAGCCAAGAATCCTACTTTTCCAGTGAAGAAGTGTCCCAGACTATGAAGGGCACAGAACCCTGCAGTCACATTTGCAACGTCCACTTTATAGGTATATATGTTACTACAGAGGCAGCAGCACTTCCCTGTTTCATTCCTCTGGTTGCAATAGTCCATTCAAGAAACAAAATGAAAGTTTGTCTCTAGTTCACAGCCACAGAAAAAAACCAGAATCTCCTCAAATAACAGTGCTTATCCATACCTGCTGTGATCAAGGGGCTTGTTGGTTGCCCTACCATATCCGTGCCTGATCTTTGTAGAGACAGGGTGATGTGATTCTTGCCAGAGCTTACTGCACTTGTGTTCCCTACAAAGGAGAGGCTGATAGACCTTTGCAGTGAAATATTTGCTGGTGAATGAAGGAACACAAATCATGCACATGCCTGGCTCACTGGCAAACACTTTCTCAGAGCTAGGCTTGAACTACTTTTTGCAGCATGTAGTGTTGCAAACCACCCCATCCTACTGACCTGCCATCTGCCTCAATAGCACCATCCTGATCAGGCACAGTTGCAGCAGTTCGGTATGGATAGGATGATGCAGCTATGCAGGGGGTGGTATGTACTGCAGAAAACAATGTGAATGGGGAAAAGCCCCATACATGCCTCAGACTTGCAAATCAAGGCACAGAGAATGGGAAAGCCCATCAATGTGGATGCTTGCAGCCCATCCTTAAGAAAGGAGATGTGAGCGGCATCAACAATTGTCTTTTACACTACCTTTGTGCAAGACCACCCATTATTTCACCACATTGAGTAGTAGTTGTAGACTCCTTAGCAAAGAGGCATATTTGATGCTAATAAAATATTAACCCAGATGGAGGGCTGGTAAAATATTTAAATATCAGACATTCTTCTATTCCTCAGCTTCCCACTTGGCACAAATCACTGCCATGATTTGGAATCTGATCAAACATGTTTCAAAGGTACAAAGAGGCTAATTTATAAAGAAGGATTAATCCCTCTACAAGACCAGGCTGGTTGGAATTTCTCTTTCCCCTTTCCATGCTATAAGGCTCTCAATCTTTTTAACGCACAGCGTTTTTGTGGAGAATTTTTTCACCGTGACTTACAGCCTTTTGAGGCCAGGTGTTTTAATTCAGAGACCCGGCGGGTGAAAATTCCTATTTATCCACAAGGCAAGAATTATTTTGCCCTTGGCAATACGAACATCTTTGCACTAACCCTTCAGCATACTTCAAGCTAGACCTGTAGAAAGGCAGGCAAAGTTACAGTGAGTTCTGGGACCAGAAGAGACAATGAGCAAAAGTGGCAAGGCATGACAAATGTAGTTGCAAATACCTAGAGGTGGTGCAAACGAAGCTCCCTTAGGACATGGGAAGTGAGGAGGAACACAAGGGGAGCACATGGTGACCTTCACCTCATGTAATGGAGGTACACATGCCAAGGTGATGAAGGCCACATTTCAATTACAGGTGATGTGGAACAGCATTGCTTTTTATTTTAAATGGGCTGCCCCATCATTTCAACCCTTAGCACTCAGAGAAACTGTGAAATATCATTTCCTATGCATCTTTCTCCCACCTTTTCTGAGTGTGAAGGCTTCTGTCACGTTTCCCTCACTTCTCTGTCAAGAATCCTCATAAATTTTGTATGTCCCCACTGATGGCATCAGTACAATGAGAAAACACAACTGCAATTTTAACCAGGGGGGCTCTGCACTGTGAGACTACATTTTGAGACTGATTTCTTTTTCTCACCCAGCTTATCTTCCTGCTCAAATTGCTATTTCTCACTTCAAACAGGAGCTACCTGACTTTAGAGCAAAGCTCTGTTAAGCCCATTGGGTTCCCCTACAGTCACAGCCCATGTGCTTCAGACTTTTTCATCTAAACAGGCAGGGACAGAGGGTGAGCAAAATGAAGTGATAGCATAACTGCTCTGGGAGGGGAAATGACCTCAAAACTGTGCAAGAAGCATTTTGCTAGAACAAGCTGTTGAAGTTACTGTGGATCTTTATCTGCTGGATTACCCTTCCCACACACCCTTATACCCTTTGCCCAAGTGGGGCTCCCTCCTGTGATGCCTCCCCCCAGGACCACTGCCACCAACACCAGCTCTGCAGGGAGCTGCTTTTGCCCCACACCTTGGGCACAGAGACAGAAGTTCCTGTACTTGCCCCATCTTGGCATTGCTGGTTGACCTCCCTATCTTCTCTCCCTCAAACTGGCAGGAGCCACCTTAGCTGTCACTGAAACACCAAAACCACCCAGCAAGTCCTTAAGCAAAAGCTATTTCTTCCTTGCTGTAGGAAAGTATGGGTCTTTTGTTGCATTTTGAAGAAGGATGCCCTCCTAGTTCACTCTGGAAGCACACCCAGTTGACACCAAATATACTATTTCAAGTAACTCTGTGGTCTGAAAAAAAGACTTTGCACCTCATCCAGAGCCAGCTGCCTACCCAGCTTGCCCTGGTGGTGCCCTGGGACAAGCCCCATGACCCACTGTATTTCTTGTTTCTTCATCGCCGTAGCAGGGCCACAAACATGCACAGAGAAGCATCCTCCAGACACATGTGTTGATCATTAGTTACATAAATTAATTTAAACAACAATTTGGCATTAGAGCTATCATGGAACTTTAAAATCATTAAGTGTTTAATTATTTCCTAGGAAAGCTTTGAAGTGGTGCTTTTCAAATTCAGCTCTCCAGCTGCTATCAGTGAGCTGCAGAATAGGGCATTTGCATACTCCTGGCTTGGATGCTGGCAGCTTTCTGTTCTATTATTTTATTGGGTCCAGATGAAGATTGTAGGAATGATGTAAAGGTTTGTCAATGTGTTTTTTACTGTTTGGTTTTGAATCTATATTACAAATGCCTCTTAAAAAATATCCAGTTAATCTCAGCTTGGCCTGTTGCCTGGGAAATTTTCTGTGTGGTGTTTAATATTAAATATAGCTCTTGAAGATTTCTTTATTTGCTGAAGTGTTTGTAATTATTTCTATTTTCATCACAGTTTGAAATTCGTTAATTCAGGAGTACACAGGTAAGAATGAGGCTCTTCCTATGCTTCATGCAGAAGTCACCATCATTTTGTTAATTGCTGAGAAGCTATTGCTAATACATTAGCCTGCAGAAGATGAGAAAGAGAGTACTGAAAGGTTTCTGTAAGAATACCTAAAGAAACAGCAGAAACATGATACAGCTTTCAAACACAGACAAGGCTTCATTCTTTCTGTCTTGTTTCATAAAAAATGAACCGCATGGTGAATGCTGTAGCTTCATGTTACTCCTGTCAAGTCTTTAGTAAGTGGGTGTCCAGGGAATTAGATCATAAGCGGAGGGAATGTTCCTTTCATTTAAAAGGTTTCTCATTGTGTTTATTAATTTAACCATTGACTTTAAGAAGGCAATATATGCTGTTTTCAAAGAGATTCAATAAAGCGAGATCTGCCTGACCCCTTTACAGGCTATTCTGAGAGACATATCCTATGTATCAATGGAAATATCAAGAGAGAATACATGTAATGTAATTATTCATAAAAGAGAGCTAAATCACTGAGCAGTTACACATCACTTAGGCTGAAAATATCTTCAATTAAGGTAGGAATGAAGTAATATTACATTTTATGCAAGTTCCCATCAATAAGCCTGACACATGCCAGCTCCCATTTAATAACATATTTTACTTCTAATAATTCTCCTTTTTTTTTTTTTCTACTTCAAAAAAAGGTGGAAGATGGCTCACCTGTTCGCAGAAGTGAAAACATGGTTGTAGGAGGAATTTATGGTTTCTTGTTTCAGCGCACAGAACTATCCCCATCTGAGGAGGTTAAGATGCATTTTCCTGTTTGGAAAGGAACACCAGCATCACTGGTATGCCTCATCACTGGACATGGAAGATGGAACAAGAGGGACCATTGGTTAAAACCAGCCTGGCAAGACCTGTGATTCATGTATCACCATTTCTGTCCCTCAAATATGTGGGAGATCTGTTCTGCATGAGCCAGTGCTAACTACCTCCTGTAAGTGAATTGAAATGGGCATGGAGCTCTGGCACACAATTATTTTCAAAGTGCTAGACTTTCTCAAATGAAGTGAATACAATACACCTTCATCCTGAGAGGCAACTGGGAAGAGGGAGAAGTGAAAAAACAAAGTGCAGGAGACGGGTTAGAATTGAGGAGTCACACCAAGTGGTGGGATCTGGGCAACCAGAGCACCATTTCTGGTCCAGGCAGCATGCCGCAGCCAGTAAGCTGGAGAGATGAGGTCCTTTGCTTCTGTTAAGCATCTTAAATCCTGCTCTATGTGGACTGCAGGTAATTCCACACACTTCACCCCACCCAGCACGTGGATTGGTGTCTGTAGCATGGTGAGAAACCAGGCTGGGAAGGGAATCAATAACACCTATAAGCTATTCCCATGGGGATCCTCACTAAATCCAGCCCCACACAAGCATACTCAATCAGGAAACAGAAGGGCTACATCTCCTGACAGGCAGCTCTAACGGCAGTGTAAGCAGACTAAAAAGCAAAGCCGTCCTGCAGCAGCACTTAGGAAAAAACTACCAGGCTGAAAAAGCAGCAATATGGGCAGCAGCAGCTAGAAACCTGAATCTCCATGTCAGTGTCTCATGCTTCTCTCCCTCCATTATTTCCCTCAATGAAGAGGTTGCCAATTGGGATTTGGCTGTTCAGGTCTCTAGTGTCATTTTGGACACCGTCAGGCTGCAGAGAGGTCTACACAGCACTAGCAAGTCCCTGGAGCAGATGTTGGAGGCCTGGTGATAGAGCAGAGAATATCACAAAAGCCGAGCAAAGAACATCGCAAAAGCCACTGCATCCCCACATTAGACAACTAATTCCAGGTAAATTCAAAGAAATTGCAAAATATGCGCAAAGGGATGAAAGACAAAACCCAAAAAATTATTGTCAACACAGCTCTAAATTTAGTTCGTGTGAGCACACACAAAGAAATGTATTTCTATAAAGAAATAAAAATTAAAATACAGTGTACTTTATAAAGTAGCATATTTTTGCATCTTCAGAGAAATAACACTTTAAATCAATCGAATGTGAAACACAGCAAATTCTGCATAACAAACACCTTTGCTGAGATGGTTTCTGATGCACCTAAAGAGTGCTGGCCTTCTAGGGGACACCCAGATTTGGCAAGCTGTGTGACAGGGATGCTTTTGTTGGTCTTTTTGGCCATTTTTAATGTACTGCGGTATGACAGCCCCAAGTACATCCTGGCCTCGTTCATCTCACAAGAACAAAGTTACTTTTTAGTCCCAGCAGCAGTGCTGTCAAGTTTCTTAGGATTTTAAGGTATGGGGAGAGTGGGAGTAGAACTTGAGCTTTTCTTGCTATCTCGCTAAAACCTATTCATACTGCTATGCTTTCAGTTGATATTGGCTGTCGGTATCTTGCTGGTATTTCATAACAGACCAGTTCTCCCTGAGCTCATTAAAGAGAAAAAATGGAAGCAAGAGTGACTGAGGAAGCTGCAGGTTAATACTGATGAAAACTTAAGAGGACAGAGGGTATTCTAATAAGTCTTTCCTATCCCTTCCAGAATGTGCTCCAACAGAGAAATAATCTGACCCTCCAAACTGCAATGTAACAAGTGCAGGATTAATATCTGACTATAAAATACCTAGAAAGCCATAACTGTAATTCTGTTATCCACACAAAAGAGATCAGACTTCAGGAATGTGATGATTTCTTAAAGTAGATACCATTTGCAACAGGTCAAAAAGTTGAGGCAGAAGAGATTCCCATTGAATATTTATGGGAATTTACATTTTGTATGACATATCTGTAAATGAAACTAATTACAAAGGTAAAGAAAAACAAAGGTCTTTATCTTGTTGAAATGCTCAGCCATGACTCATGAGAAAGTTGCTAAGTACCAAGTCAACATTTGCCAGAAATTTTATGTAGTGTAAAATTTGAAAGTTTTGTCTCCTGGTTCCAATTTAGAAGGATTTCTTTCCTGCCTAAAATGTCACAAAAAGACATTTAGGTTCCCAGCAAGCTCTGCTACTGCATAGTTCACCAGTACTTCCAGTCCCCTGAGCTAAGCAAATACAATTATCTTTATTGACTCCACTCTCATTGACATGAGTTGGTTGACTTCATCTGTTCAGGAGCCACTTAGAAAGTGTAAGTTCTCCCTGAGCAAAGGCTGTGACTTTCCTCTGTCATTCATTACACCACACCTTCATGAAGGGCAGAGGAAGCAATTTCAGTGTTACCCTTCTTGAATAACATTAGAAAGCTTTATGGTCTCCAAATGTACAGCTCTATCTATGCAGCTTCTGGATACAGCTATAATGAATATACCTGTATTTACTGACCTGTAAACTGGCTTTGAAATGAACCTAGATAACCTCTCCCAGCTGCTTTCCATTGCTGTTCTTAGTTATATTAGTATGCTTAGGAAAGAATGGTCCTGATTCCTCTGAAGCTATGTGATCTGGTAAGTGAAGTGTGAATGTGATTTTGCACCAAATATTTGACTCCATAAAAGTAGTGACCTAATGCACAGCATTTGTTTATACCTTAAAAATATCACAAACCTTTGCACTGATAGCAAGGCCAAAGCCCACAAGGACTGAGGCCAGTATGTTGCAACAAGCAGCTCTAGAGAACAAAGGCATAGAAATGCGGTTGCTGTGACACCAGCAGGGAAGTTCTGAAGAGAAGCATGAGTGTGATGTGCCACATGAGCTGTGGCCTAAATGCATTTCAAGTGCAGTTGCTCAGTTGTAGATGCATGCAGCACGGGTCACACTGTACATCTTATCTGCCTGCCAGTATCAGATACACTGAGCATCTCTGTAAGGTGATCGGGGCGGGCAGGGCTGGCTTGCCTGATGTTTCTGGACCTCTGCAGGCAGGTCAGCGCAACTACTGCCGCTCCAATCAGTTTGCCAGGGGTCTCAATGATGTGAGCAGATTGTCCAAATGCTGCCCAGAGCCTGTGACCGGACATGTGTGGGACAGCGTAGACAAGTGGTAACACCTTAGAGCTGCAAACAAAATGAAAGGTAAGTTGTGACCTATGAAATCTCATGCTAGATGCTATCATGCTTGACATAGGAACAGCTATGGCTGCAGTCCTGGTTCCTGTATGAATAGTCCCACTCTATTCGCTAATGGTGTCAGAGAGTCATCTGACTGGAACAGGTTATGCTGAGCTTCATATAGGTCAGGGAGACAACTGCCTATCAGGAAATGCTAAGGAGAAGCATAACCCCACCAAGGAAAAGGGCATAAACTATAGTGGGAACCCACAAGACACTTTTCATATGTGTGAGGAACCCACAAGGCACTTTTCATATGTGTGAGGAGTCGATGCCATGCTCTGCCACCCTGCACCAGTGAGTTTTTAAGTAACCCAGCCAGGGAAGCATGAGTGGTTGTGAGTTTTCAGCCTGGCCTGCTAAAGCAAGATGTGATAGGTGGCTGTGAGGTAATAACAGCTTCAGTTTTAATGTGCTGCTGAGTGGGAGTCAGAGCCTTTATAGACTCACGGAGCTAATGGGGTCAATAAGGTTTTGGCCTGACCGGTAGATGAACAGGGGACGTGGAGAAGAACCCATAAAATGCTGGCAGAGGATAGTGGAGGCAGCAGCCCCTTGCACTTCTGCATTAGTGAGCCAGGGCTCAGGTGCTGGCCTGTGGCGATTAGAAAGCACTGGCATTTCCCAACAGGACCCCTAGGAGATGAGGTGGTACTTGCACTTCCAAGGCAGGCTGACCTCTTGGCATTTTGAACCAGTACTGAAATGATGTGGCATCAGGCGTGACCTCTGATGGAGGTCTGTGGACATTAAAAGCAGGCTCCCAAAGAAAGCTCTTGAAGTATTGTTGCTGGCTCCTCCTTGTCACCTACCTGCAGCTGAAAGGCCTAAGGTTTATTTCTGTGGGAAGCAGCGAAGTCCTTGTCAGCAGCTCCCCATCCATAGTGGCTGCCTTGGGTCCAGCAGAAGTCTTTGCAGTTTAGTGCCAAGGGAATCAGCTGTCAGGGATACAGGTTGCTGGTGGTGGCTGCTCTCGTCTGGTCTCAAATGGCCAAAAGTGTAAAAAATAAGGAACATGTGACTCACAGTGTGAAACTGCTGTGGTTCTGTGGGGTAAGCATTATTTTTAATGCAGTGGCTATGTTTTCATGGGCACTGCACACCATGAGAAGCTCCCACATGAGCTCAATTACAGCAAATCATTACTTTAGTTCTGATGCAGCATCTTATACAAACACAGCACATACCAAATCGATAGTGAGAGAATGCAGTCCTGTAACCAGTTTTACAATAAAGGAAAGAATAAGTGGGAACACCAAAACAACTCTTTAAATATCTCATTAAGCAAAATCAGATTGAAAAACGCTAGTGATAATACCAATGCAATTACAGTTTGTCTGTTAGAACTGAGAAATTACCAGTAAAAGACAAAGAAGTGTTTGCTGCACACTAGAAAGTCCAGATAATGTCAGATTCTGTTAGCTTTTCTCATGCTATATATGTACAACACTGCTCAGCCTCTTAATGGAAGTAAGGTTCAACACTGAGTTTGCTCTGTTCCAGACAAGAGTATCTCCAATTGGTGTGGCATGATTGCTAGGTATTTTTCACTGAATATACCCAGTCAGTTCCTTCTACCTTTATATTTAAAGTTTTTATGGACAAATACAATGTTCTATAAAATGGTACTGTATAATCTGTGACTGCATTTGAGAACACATGTCCTCTAGTTAACAGTGAAATATATTTGAGGTTAGTAGTCACTGACATTAGTCATTTATTACCTGTTGGCAGATTTGTTTGTGCTGTATCATGGAGTGCATACAGTGTGCATGAGTGCCTGTTTTAAATTTTCTGAGAGGCTGCATTTTTATTTCAGGACACCTATAAACACTGTCAAGCACCCAAATTCAGCTGGAAATTTCTTTCATATCAGTGTTTTTTCCTTTGTTTCCTTTTTTTTATAACAGTTCAGAAATAAAAAGCAGGAGCACAGCAGTACAAAATGGGCATACATAACCACATGTACCTTGTCAAGATTAGAAAGCAAGCTCCTGAAAGCATTCAGCAGGAAACAAAGAGACAAGGCTATCCTTGAATCAAATTATGACTCCTTTCAGCAGTGTTAACAAATACTTTACTTCAGAAAAGTATGATTATGTGAAGCATGAAGTATGAATATTTCCCCTTTTCCTAAGACCATTTTAAAAATCACAGAATCACAGAATGGTTTGGGTTGCAAAGTACCTTAAAGACCATTCAGTTCCAAACCCAGTGCCATGGGCAGCAACACCTTCCACTAGACCAGGTTGCTCAAAGCCCTCTCCAACCTGGCCTTAAGCACTTCCAGGGATGGGGCATCTACAACATCCAAAATGTTTCGTTCTACTCTGAAAATTGCCTGGTGTTAAACATACATTGAATTTATCTATATCTAATCTCTCCAGCATGGATGACACCTATTTGCTTAAGGAAAAAAAATAAAATTCAAGTTTTGAATAGCAGTACTCTCATCTGAACTTGGAAGGAACGGGTTGCCCAGGGAAGTTGTGAATACTCTATCGCTGGCAGTGTTCAGGTGACAGAGCCTTGGGTGGCATGGTTTAGTGGGAGGTGTCCCTGCCCATGGCAGGGAGGTTGGAACTAGGTGATCTTAAGGTCCTTTCCAACCCTAACTATTCTATGATTCTATGAGTCTATGATCAATGTGTGTGTTTGTGCATAGACACACGCATGTGAGTGTGTGTCAGCAAGGAAACATAGCCAGGAAGGCAACCAGGAAGGCAGCTGGAGAAATAGGTCTAACAGCCCTCCATCAGACCTTAGACATATCCCCTTGCTCTCCCCATGGAAGTCCCCAGGTACTTCTCAGAGCAGTTCCCCCACATTGCTGGGAGTAAAGCTTCCCAAAGACTGCCAGGAAAGCTCACCTGCAGGCTGGAGGAGTATCAAATCCTGCAGTGAACCTTGTAACTCTGACCAAGGGCTCAAGCCAGGATGAAAACAGGAACTGGGTACAAATCCAACTCTGAATCTGGAAGATAGCGCAAGTGCCATAGTCTAATGCTGGTCAGCAATGGGTCAGGTCTCCCCCTAGAAATCAAGCTCCTCTTCAGGTTGTGCAGAACCTGACTTTGGAGAAGTCACTTAAGCACTCTACTGAAGTACAGCAGGTGTCATGAAGCTGGGCAGGTTTTTGCTCTGAAGGTCCTGTTCATAGAGGCAGGTGTGCAGAAACCCTGTAACCACAGTCATCCTCACAGGGGCAAGGATCTGTCTGTCTCCATCAGAGGAGGATCAAAAGGCAGCGAATCTTCCCTTAGAGGGGTTAACCCTGTTTAAGCTTCTGAGTTTTGCTCAAAAGCTTCACCAGCACCATGCAATTTTCAATCCACCGATCTAAACAAGGAGGAAAACTTAATGTGCACCAGAGCTGCCTCCCATTGGATCCCATTTTGACTCTGAGAGTCTCAGTACTGCTGTAGCTGTTCCCCAGATGCTGGAGAAAGCAGAGCAGAGACCCATGGCTGGTGGCTCCTCAGAGAGCTCATATGACCTGTTCTAACCTCCAGTGTAGGTGTCATCCATAGGTGGGCTGCTGACAGATCATGTGTAGGGAAGGTACTTGGAGCAATCTTCATCTTAAATTAAGATATTTTTTTTCCTGTAATTACCAATTACCATAACAAAGAAACTGAAGGGGCTGATCTGATTTGTATTGAGAACAGTTTTGTTTCCACCTCTTTTCTCTTGTCTTGGGAATAAAACATGCAAAGTACCAGAGAAGAAACTTTCTAAGAAATTGTTGAGGTATAACTATGCATGTGAAAGAAAGACTACCTATATATCTATGCATGCATATATATATATATATATAGGAAAGCTTAGAAAAGTATCAAGTCATCAGATTATATTTGTCTTACAGTATAACTATCCCCTGAAAAGTAATATGCTGTGTCTTTTTCCCTTCCTGTACTTGCCATCATTTCTCTTACCCTCAATTGCCTGCTCCTGCAAGCCCAACTTACGAGCCAAAACCTGGAAACCTCTATAGAATCTTCATCACTGTGCTCCACCACTTAGGGCAGACAGTGAGACACTCGTGTTCTGTGATGCTCTTTGGGTTTTATCCCAATTATTTTAATGGTGGTAGTGTCAGAGTCCTACAAGTATGGATGAGGTAATACCTGCCTTCTCCTTTTCTTTGGTTTAACTTGTGATCAAAGCAGTCCTGTTTTCCATCTTGAGTACCCTTAGGACCTATCTAGCTATGCAAATCACTGTTGGGCATATGTGGCAAGGTTTTGGTAGTGGGGGGGCCAGCGACAACTTCCCATGTGGTCCCACTGACCTAGACTCTCCACAGGGTCAGGAATTTTGAGGATCTCAGTGCCTCTGGCTAAAGCCAAGCTAAGTCCAGGAATGTTGAACCATTAAGCTGTATCAGCCCTCCACATCTAGATTTTTTAGGAAGAAAAAAGAAAAGGATATACTCAGAGAAACATTGGAGAACCTGCATTTTTGTAACCTGCAGTTTCTTTCTCCTGGCTTCTCTACCCCTCAGACATTTGAGCAGCACCAAAGATTTCTTCCCGTTTCCTTCACTGACTTTTCTATTTCACTTTGTAGGTCATGTTAGGCACACAGACTAGTTTCCCTTTTTCTATTTAACATTCAATGTAAATCCAAAGCATGCAGTTATGCTTCTGTCGTTATCTTCTGCTCTACCTTGCCAGCTCACCATGTGTTTTCAAGGCTTTTCTGACTTCTCACTAATGCCCTGCTTTTCCTTGTGGCTCCTTACACTGACAGTACCCTCCCTTAAAATTAACTCCTGCCATGTACCCTACTCTTTTTGCCCTCTCCTCCCCCTTCAGTTTTTGTGAATCCACTTGCTTTAGGATGTGTTCCCATGACAGAAACTGCCTTTTTCTGTGCCCCTCAGCATTATACCTCCCGGGCTTCCTTCGATGAAAAGGTCTCCAGGGAAAAAGCTTCACTTCACTGCTGTGTGCACTTCAGTCAGGAAAGCTTCAATCCACACCTTCTTAAAGAAGCTTAAGTAATCCATGTATGGGCAGCAAGAGCACTGTAAACATTGTTTCTCATAAAAATGTGCACCAGGGAATACAAGGTTCGTAGGTAGCTCTGCATTTGCATTGTTGGGAAAGTGTGCTTAAAGGGGTGAGTGATAAATACATACAGCTCTGTAATGAACTCTAGCTACAGTAGGATTTGCTTGTTTTCCTGCACTAATACACCCATACTGAGCAGCTGAGAACAAAAACTGGGTGAGGGTGCGTTTATAGCAAACTCTGTCTTCTTGTTTGTCTCCAGATGCCCATTCTGAGGCAATCAAATTTTCCAAAATAAGTTATGAAGGTAAGGAAAGCAACAGTTTGTTTGGCATGAAGGCTTAAAGCCAAAAAAGCTCGGGCATTTTTTCGCAATCATTGTCAATTTAGCCCTGTTGTATTTCGAAGGTTCTCATTAGCAAGTAACCACATTTGAAAAATAGTCTAATTAAGAAACACTCATGAAAGAGAAAGTGTGAAGGAAGGCTTTGAAACAGTTTGTAATTGTTAATAGATTTTCTACAAGCACATTCTAATTCTGCGTCATTTGCCACAGCTGCAGAGTTGTAACATCCGAGCTTTGATTTCTATATGAGAAGCAATCCAACCTTCTATCCTTGCATAGGTGCTGAACAGTCTATTTTCATTTATTTTGGCGCCTAACCACCAGTCACTCCATGTGGCCAAGTGGCTGTTCATTATTCACTTCAATCACTTCACTACGTCCATTTTATACGTGAGTAAGATGCCTTCCTTCGCTCCTGAGATTTGAGACCAAGAACTTGCAGAGATATTGTGAAATACCCTCTTCAGGCACTTTATCTGCTTTAGGCAAAGAGGATTTGAAAGCTTACTCCGGAGCCTACATCTTCGTATTACTGCAGATCTTTATTACTTTTACTATTCTTCCTAGGCTACTTCCACTTTGATTTCTCAAACAATGCTAGTATTTTTCACAGTTATTTTCCTTCCTTCTTTCTCCCTTATCTTATAATCTACACCCACCAGTTATTACCCCATTAATCTCTTCTGTCTGATCTTGAAGCCTTCTCTTCTTTTGGGCACAACAATTAGTAATGTGAATAGGAGGGAGAACTACGTATTCATGATGGCATCCGGAAGTTATAATTTTTGTGAATCCTACAACTTATTGATGAATACCACCCCTCAAGATCACTATCACATTTGTGACACTGTCCCTCACAACATCCTTGTCTCTAAGTTAGAGAGACATCAATTTGATAAGCGCATGATTCGGCAGATAAAGGACCGGCTGGATGGCCACACGCAAAGAATTGTGCTCAATGGCTCAATGTCCAGCTGGAGGCCAGTAACGAGTGGTGTCCCTCAGGGATTGGTGTTGAGAATGATTTTGTTCAACATTTTTGTGGGTGACGTGGCCAGTGGGATTGACTGCGCTCTCAGCAAGTTTGTCGATGACACCAAGCTGTGTGGTTCAGTTAATATGCTGGAGGGAAGGAATGCCATCCAGAGGCACCTTGACACGCTTGTGAGGTGGGCTGATGCCAACCTGATGAAG
>JAOEHY010012023.1:0-21822 GCA_025447955.1 Psilopsiagon aurifrons
CACCAGAACTGCACACAATACTCCAAGTGAGGTCTCATGAGAGCAGAGTAGAGGGGCAGGATCACCTCCCTCGACCTCCTGGCCACACTCCTTTTGATGCAGCCCAGGATATGGTTGGCTTTCTGGGCTGCGAGTGCAGACTGCAGGCTCATGTTTATTTTTCCATTGACCAACATCCCCCAAGTCCTTCTCCGCAGGGCTGCTCTGAATCATACATGGGGACCTTTTAATCACCGTGTTTTTGTTCAAATGAACCAAATGGAAAAGGTGTTACCAGTTCTTGGGCTTTTCACTGATACAGAAATTAGTCCCTTAGAACTCTGATCTAACAAATCAATTAATGTACAAACAGACCCAGCAAAGCATGCTGCTTTCGATATAAATAGTAAATATAAAGCAAGTTAGAGACTATCAGATAAGACTAAAACTGTCTTACAGCTCTAGACCCTCTAGGTAGGACCTGCAACAGCATAGTACTGACCTGAGAAAAAGCTCCATCTTCCTCACAAACCTCCTGAAGCCTTAAATGACAATAACAGCAGACCTTGCTTTGCTTTGAGGAAGTGATTGTGCTAGCTCATTTCTTTCAACTTGTTTCCTAAAAGCAGCTAAACCTTTCTCGACTGAGGGCCTAAAATAAACCTGCTAAGCAAATGTTTAATTCACCTTTAAAAGTGAAAAGGCATCTGTTGCTTTGTCCATCCCATCACATAAGAAACAGAATATCAGCTGCATTAGACGCTGTATTCCTTGGAGATATGTATATTCTCCACAGCCCTATTCCTTGCAACCAAGATGAATATTGGAAAAGCAGAATCTTGGGCATGGATTTGGGAGAAGAAAGATAAACAAACTCCTCCTGTGATTTTCATTAAACAACAACTTTGTACATGATGATGCAGTGCTGCATATTTGTTTTCAGCTAAACACACTTGAAGTCCTTGGGTAAATTAAGGCGAAATAAAGCACCCTTTTAAGAATATTTATTTGTTCAAAACTGTTTACATTCAGGAAAAAAAAAATTCTATATCTGTTGATTAACAAGAGTCTCAAAGCGTCACACAAACAAAAATTCAAAGCTGCTTCTTAAAATAGCAAAGCCTCAGTCTTGTCCAAAGCTTTATGGGCATTTTAGCAAGCAGCAATGATGAGAAATTACTATAATAGACAGAACAAGCTAGCAAATAGTCCTGAAAGACAAGAGACTAAAGGTGTGAGGAAACACTACAACAGGAACAATCATGCCACCCTATCAGAAATCTTGAGAAAATATATATGATTTGAGCTGGTTCTGGAAAAATGCCACAAAGCTGCCGAGGTGTGGATTAAAAATCATGAAGCACCGCCATGAAACTGTTTACTATTTGAATGTGTTAAATAGGCATGTAACTGGAAATGTTCTGCTTTTAACTGAACATGTTCTGCTTTTTTTTCCCCTTAGTATGTTGAGCACAAGCTTAGGATCACTGTGAAGTCAATCCTCTTTTTTGCTGCTGTACCCCAGCTTTTAGCACACAGGTTTAATTATTTTAACTACATGTTTTGTTGGAATTCATACGTACTGTATCAGCCTAGGAATGCAAAATTTCCATATGGCAAAAAACCTGTTGTTTGACACATGCTCTGAAATATACTTCGTAGAATCATAGAATAGTTTAGGTTAGAAAGGACCTTAAAGCTCATCCAGTTCCAAACCCCTGCCATGTGCAGGGACACCTTCCATTAGACCAGGTTGTTCCAAGCCCCGTCCAACCTGGCCTTGAACACTTCCAGAGATGGAGCATTCACAACAATTAGTGTTTCCTGGGGTTGTTGTGATCCAAGTCCAGGACCCAGCACTTTGCCCTTTTAAGCCCCATAAAACTGGCCTCGGTCTATTGATCCAGCCTGTCCAGATCTTTCTGCAGAGCTTTCCTAACCTCCCGCAGATCAACACTCTTGCCCAGCTTGGTGTTGTCTGCAAACTTACTGAGGGTGCACTAGACACACACTTCAAGACATTACAAGTGAGGGCAATTTTCTAAGGCTGATTTCACACATCCCCAGCCTCAGCCTATTTAGCTCACCTCAGACATTCCCTGAAAAAACCCAGTCCGTCACTGACTTCTACCTACAAACTGCTCCATTCAGCCTCAGAGTGCTGAGGGGGTGCACTGGGCCAGATGCATCACTGTGTCATTGCCCTGCTTCTTGTGGCCTCCTGTAAGCACTGCAGTCAACCACTGCCAAAACACAGAAGGGTACCAGTGCACCTTGAGTCCTACTCAGTATGGCTACTCTCGGGCATCTGGATTGCACTGCACTCATACTAAAGGGACACTCACATGCACTTGATTTAATTATGTTTATGAAAAACAAAGTAAAGTCTATAGGTTAATGAAAAGTCATGTACTGGATGTCTTCAGGAATATGCCAAGTTATCTCAAGTGAAGAGAATATGCTCGCTGGAAGCTGGTCACCAAGCAGAATATGCTTTTATATGATTAAGACTATAACTTAGCCAGACAGAGAAGAAATTCATGTTAGGCTTTGAAGTCAGTAGCAGTCAAAATAGTCATGAGCCAAAGGGCTTTTCCTTCAGAGCTAAACTTGTTTGCTGACACCTGAGCTAGGAAAAGTAGGTACAACAAAAATGAATGACTAAACAGAACAGTTGGGTTTGAATTCCTAGCCCTGAATCACACTCAAGACCATAAGATTTCCTCAGACTTGCTACTTACATACTGAAACTGTTCAGGTCCGGCAGTCAGGGATGTTGCTTTCCTTGGGATAATTCTACTGCCCCATAAATAACAACTTGAACCAGAATCAAGCATAAACAAGCTTATGCAGGGTTTCAAAGCTGGAACTGATTGTGTTGGAAACTTAGGTACTACTCTCATTTCAATAGCCTCTTGAGGGAACCCAAACATAACTTCTCTGAATTACTGTACTATTTGCAAACACACTCTGTCAAATATCAGGCTGTTTACGTATTTTGCAAATGAGAAGCTCAAGTACAACCACCAACACTAGTTTGAGGCTTGGTCCAATTCTACCATTTTTATTTGGATTTCTCTCTATTCATTTATTTTGCCACAAGGCCTGAAATACTTGGTGAAAAGAGTGTCACATGAATCTAATGCATCTCAAACTGATAGCTCAGTTCTTTTCTTAGTGTAGCAGCATGCTGAATTACTGCCAAAACTTATGAGACCAAGCCAGTCTACACTGCTAATGGGCTTTTCAGCTTTCCTTCAACCACAACTAAGCATGCCTCCGTATTCTCTAGGTTAGCACCTAGAGCTGTCTTCCCAGGGAAGAGGTGTCTAAGTACGGAAGAAGAATTTATTTTCCTGCGTGTCAGAGAACTGGTGAAAAACCACACACCAAGTCAGTCATGGAAAGCAGAGAATCCAGGCAGGTTCTCCCTGCTGCCACAAAGCAACACATAGGCAAGGAAAGACAGACTGAGAGTAGCACAAAACTGAATCACTCAGTGGTCAACAGGCATGCTATGCTTTCTGCTGTCACAAGAAGCAATCAGCATTTCTGGACAGGGACACTTGTACTGTGTCATACAACCTCTCCCACCCCACACAGTCCGTAAGAATACATTCACAAACGACAACCCCAGTCTAGTTATTTCTCTCCAGAACACACTACCTTCTTGCTTAAAGCCATCGTCTTTAACACAATCTCTTTTTATTCTGGTTTATTAAAACACTTCAAGTAGCACTGTAGTCCCCTAAATAATAAATAAATACGTTGCTCTAATCCTTGTATAGGTTTTTCTGTTGTTTTATAGCTGCTTGCATGTTTCTTGTGCTGGATTTAGCAATTCCTTTGGTCTTCCATAGCCCTTGCAGAAAAAAGCCCAACTCATCTCTCTTACAATAGTAGAGTTCAAAAGAAATTAATATCCCTGTGATTGATAGTGTTTAGAACTGTTGGAATTAACTTACACCCAGCTCACCCTTAACATTTCTTAAGGAAACCTACTGATTTCTGCAGCTGTTAAAGTGACATTATACTCCAACAGAAACACTTTTGGTCTCTCCACTTCCTCCTCTTGCTGTCATTGCTTCAGTTTCCTCTTTCCTTTTTAATTTCCTTATCTCATTAAACCAGGCTGAGGGTTTTTTTTATCACTAGGGATGACTGATTTTATTTAAAACCTCTTTTATGATGCAGGCATTACTGTATTTGGGCAGGGAATGAGCCAACATGTCCGTTGCATTGCAGCTGGGGTTCTGCTTTCATGTCTGGGGTTCTGCTTTCATGGAGCAGAACCACCACCTGACTTCATTCTTAAGTCTGTCCGGCTAAGTACTCTACGAAATTCAAACAAGCAATCTAAACTTATCTTATTCTTCAAAGGTAAAGCTAAAAGAGCAAAGAAAGGTCTTAATTTGATCAGTCATTTCAAATCTTTTGATGTACCTCTTGAAACAGAATAACGCTGCAGAGTCTGCTTGTCTTGAACTCTGATTTTGAGAAACTTCATTTAGAGCAGATGAAGGTCCCAAGGTTTCTAATGTACTATCAGATATGAAGTTTACAGTATCAGGGGATGTTTAAGGAGCTTCAGCCTCTTTTAATAACCCTGTCCAGTGTAGCAAGCAGCTGCCGCTGCACAGAAACTGCAGAGCTACAGCTTCCAAAACCCCCGTATTTTTCCTGTTTCCACAAAAAAACAGTACTTCTCTTTATAAAGGAAGACTGAACAGAATTAAGCTGATCTTTGAAAATAATTCCCTCCTGAGACTCCACTATTACCATCTGTCTATTCAGAGCAACAGAGCTGTGCCAGGCACACCCCACTACTAGCATGACTGCCCTCAGAAAACTGACCATAACCAACAAACATGGAAGCTCCCTGTCAATCCTCTCTCAAACCTCAAACCTCACAGCATCCTAGCTATGCACTTCCATTTTTCCCTAGCACTGCCCATTACTGCTCAGATGTCTTCACTCTTAAGAACATTTAGTATGCCTCCCTCTGTACTCAAGTTTGTGTCACATGCACTGTTTAACAAATTAATGCAAACAGGCAAATGACAACCCACAGAACTTCAAAGATGTCTTGAATCCCAAAGCTGGCTGATTGCCTGCATGTCCTGGAAAACAGGCATTGTAATTAATCTGACTCTGCTGTAGTTGTGTTGGTTATTGACCTGCTACATTACAACACAGACGCTTTATTCCTGCGAGCCAAGGCATGCCACTGAAGAGAAAACTAAGTTCTAATGATGCAAGAGATACAAAAAGCACAACTTTATCCTAGCTTTGATGAGAAGTAATGTTTCGACTCCCAGAGACATTCAGTGAGTGGCTATACATCCAGAATGAGCTTGGGATGGAAGCTGACGCTACATGTCCTAAGTGTCATTTCCAATAGTGTAGAGAACACAAAACCAAAATGGAAACTTAAAATTGAATGGTCTTTTCAGCTTTGGCTTTGCAGAAACAACCTGTCCCTGTCGAGAAGCTGTCCTGCCATGTAATAATGTTAAATAACTCCCTGAACAGAGAATAAGTAACTTGTGAATTCATTCTGGGAGGCTGTGTTCCCATGGGGATCCTTTGATGTCTAATAAGAGGATCTCTCATACTACAACCTTTCCTTGTGGATATTCTTCTCTTCAGCTGCCCTACTTATACTCTGACCTACCAATTTTTAAGTCAACAGTGACAACAGGGTAGGAAGAAGACTCATAATCACATGATAAGCGTGAAAAAAGAAAAAACATCCCTCATTTCCCTAGAAAAACAGACTGAAAGGAGACAGACACCAATAGTACTGCTGTTACAGAAAACTTGTTCAAGTCTGTACAAGAATTGCACCCAAGTCCAGCAAGTTTTTGAAAGCCTTTTCCTTAATAAAGAGACTAACCCAAAATCCTAAAAGAAATCACTTTTAACAATTGGAGTGTCCAGAAAACATCAGAGGAACTTACTTTAGTTGAGTGATCAGGGAAAAATCCTTCAAAAATATTGAGTGCTGTGGGTAGCATCTATCTTTTGAAAGATCATTATCTCCTAGATCCATAACAAACATGGTTATCCCACCAACCATTTCACAGTTGTCTTCTGGGTAAAATTGCAAGAGATCATTCAAGTAAACAGAACCAGATATTCTAGTGGAGGCAGGCACCAGAACCTGCTGACTACTGTCTCTTCTGCCTATGCTTTTACAGAATCATAGAATGGCTTGGGTTGGAAAGGACCTTAAGATCATCTAGTTCCATGGGCAGGGACACTTTCTACTAGACCAGATTGCTCTAGGTTCTGTTCAATCTAGCCTTGAACATGGACAGGGATGCGGCAGCCACAAGTTCTCTTGGGCAACCTGTTCCAGTGCCTTGCCATTCATACAGTAAAGAACTTCTTCCTTATATCTAAGCTAGCTCTCTTATGGGAGATGGTAACGAGCTTGAATCCATTACCCCTTGTCCTATCACTACAGTCCCTGATGAAGAGTCCCTTCTCCAGTATCCTTATAGGTCTCCTTCAGGTACTGGAAGGCTGCTATGAGGTCTCCACGCAGCCTTCTCTTCTCCAGGCTGAACAGCCCCAACTTTTCAGGCTGTCTTTACATGGGAGGTGCTTCAGCCCCCTGATCATTCTCATGGCCCTCCTCTGGACTTGCTCCAACAGCTCCATGTCTGTCTTGGATCAATCACACAGCTTGCTGTCATTGGCAAACTTGCTGAAGGCCCACTCAATCCCTCTGTCCATGTCACTGACAGAGATGTTGAACAAGACTGATCCCTGAGGGACACCACTTGTTACTGGTCTTCCAATTGGACATTGAGTCTTTAAACACAACTCTCTGCATGCAGCCATCCAGCTAATTTAGAGACAAGGATGTCATTTAGGACAGTGTCAAAAGCTTTGCACCAGTCCAGGTTAGATGATGTCAGTTGCTTTGCCCCTAATCCATCAGTTCTATAGCCACATCATAAAAGCTCTCCCCTTTCCCTCCCCATGAACCAATTAGATGCAAATTGGGTGCAATCAGTAATGCTGAAGAACAGCAACTCTAAGACATCTACCCACTCATTTGACAACCTGTACCATTCTGGGTTATTATCGACCTAACACAACTATGAATAGAAGTAGTGCTTTTGGAAGCAGACAGCTGTGACCTAACATCCAAGTCCAAGCAAGTTAATCAATGTCACCAGAGTTAGGGCAATGCTGAGAGTGCTTCTGTAAAAATAACTGTTTCTAGATCATCTTTGTAAAACCATTTTTTCTCATTCTTGCCTGGAGAGGCTGCCATCAAAACCTGTTATTGCCACAGTTAATCCTATAACAGAATTCACACACACTATTTTCTGTAACAACCTGTGGACTTCCCAAACCAATACAGCACAGAGTGTGGGTGTAACCACAGGAAAAGCAATCATGGGCAAAGGAAGTAGTAATTCTACATACCCTCCCTGCAATTTTATACCTACATGTAAGATCTGATAAAACAAGTAACTTTATTGCACTAACCTTGACAATAATCTTCCCCCTGAAGAAGTGAACTAGTACTAGAACTGCAGGGTCGAGGCTACTAAACAATAGCTGTAAATTAACTAGACACTACTTTTAACTATATAGGGAATGTAACAAGGAACATATGTAAGATGTGTATGAAAAAAGTCTATCATCTCCTCTCAGTATAAATTGTCTCTCTGATATAAAAGCAGTAAAGCTTAAAAAGCATAAAAGCATAAAAGCTTCAGTGTTACAACTAGCATTCCTGAAATGGTCTTTGGCTGTTCTCCCAGGAGCTGGGCTTAATGTCAAGAGCAGTATAGGTGAAAAAAGATCTTACCCAGTAAAAGAATTGCTTCCTGAGGCTGTTGGCCAGGTCAGCCTCTAAACTCTTCAAGGGTTTCAGTACCAGGAGGTATTAGACCCCACCGATTACTCAGACAGTGCAACACACAGCTACTACATTGACTTAAAAGTAGGTGATAAATCATCATCTGTGAGCATCTGCCCCAAGAGGTTGTGTTTTATTCTTTTGGAGCAAGGGAGCATAAGTGGAGTAATGAACATACTGCTCTGTATTCCTAATGCAGAACTGGAACTGACACATAGGTATGAAATTTGAGTAAAAGCAATGACTGAACTCTTACCACACAAGGTAGCTTGCTCTTTAATTACGAAGAAAGCATCAATCTGTGCTTTTCCTGGGCAGTGGCTGCAGGAAGGTTCCTTTCCACTACTGACAAATCATTACCTTTCAACATCTACACAGCTTCACCACACTGTTTACAGGAATGATCTCTGAATAATGCTCAAGTGGCCAATCTCAGAGCTTTACAAAACTAACAAGTGGTGAACAAAGCCCTTTAGAGCACACTCAGCCCACCTTCTGTCAGTCAGGCCTGTCTCCTGCTGTTCAGTAAAGGCCAGATACTAAGACGTGCTGAGCACCTTCTGTTCAATTTAGCACAATACTCAGATGCTTGTCAGCTGTCAGTATTTAGATTTGAGCTAAAATCTATTTTTGAATCCTCATTAGCACAGGAACTTTCTATCTTTCATGCAGCAATACTTTTCATAACAATAAGCATAGATATGCTAATGCAGGCTGATTCAGAAATAAAGGCTATTTTTAATTTTCTATATTTTTTTATCAAAACATTCCTCCTGTTAAAAATGGAGATGTATCAGAAGTGATCTTTTCTGAGGGAAATGATATCTTTAAGTCAACTTCATCATCTGGAAAATGAAACAAGTTTTTCAGCTGGCAAATGTCTGTACTTGCATCAGCCACTGCAGTTTCACCCTCCTTAAGCTCATGCTATTTCTTGAAGGGCCCACTGCCTGCATGGCATTTCTATATAACTCAACAGTGTCTCTCAGCTGAACTGCTATGGAATATCATTGAAGAGTAGAGTAGATACCCCATGATAGATTATACTAAGTGCTTTATAATCAATGACTTGATTTCAAGATGAGATTCAAGAGGGAAATAATATCTTCTGTGCAGCTGCTGCTTTTTCTAGGCTGAAAAAATGTGTAAATAAAATGTCATGTCATCTTTCTATGCATTTTACCTGGTGAGAGCAATTCCACAGATGAAAAATAACACAAATAGCTTTATGCAGCAGCTTTCACAAATAGGATTCTGTCCTTATGCTTTGGAACATCTGTGAATGCTATAGCTTAATTGCCATGTCATAACTGTACTGAACATGCTTTAGAGATGACCTGGGCTAAAAAGGTGAGAGCTCACCTTCAGATTGCTGGACCACAGTAGTTAACAGAAGGCTTTCCACTCTATGCAATGTGATTTGGAGGACCGAAGAGATTCCATTTGAATCTGGAAAATGGTGGAAATCAGCTAAAATCAAGTAACACAGACTCTTTTATAATCACAATCATTATACTGTCTGGCTAAGACTGTGCACATCACCTACTGATGACAAACTATGTGTTATGCCCTTTTGGCACTTAAAATGCATGTGTTTTTCCATCCTGATTGAAACCTCAGTCTCATCAAAGACAGAATAGTCTCTTAGATCCTGTTGTTACACAAATCTCCTTCAGAGCCATCCCTCTTTTTGACTGCAGATGTACACAGGACTTGACCCCTCTCCCGAGGGCCCCTGTGAACAGGAAAACATGGGCAGAGAGCATACTTGAGAAAACAGACCAACTCCCCATGCCTTTGACCTTGTTACAAGGGTGATTTCAACAAATGAACTCAGTAACCACCCTTAACTACTCAGCCTTGTCTCTGCAACAGACAGTGACTTGTGTCCTGCAGTCCAGAAATCTGGGAACTACCATCCAGTTTATTTAAGAACCTTAAGGGAAAATGTCAAAAAAGCTGCAGCAGCAGTCAACTGTGACACAGGGAACCCAAGCCTCCTTCCAGATAATCCCATCATCCCACTCACTCTCATTTAAGCAGTAGCATATCTGCATCAATTAACTGGCAGGGTTTGTTAGTAGGCTATTAGACACCGAGGAGCAGTCAGGCCTGTAAAAAATGAGAGAAACAGAAACAATAGAGGCAAAACAACAAACAAAACAGTACAGGGAACTTGGGCTGGTTTGGATCTTCAATGCCCTCCCCAACCAAATGGCTACCTTCCTTCCTGGAACTGTTCGGGAAGCTGAGCTGTGCCATAGAGAAGTCATCAGGGTGTGGTGAGGACAAGGACATGGTACGGTCACCAGGGAAACTTTTGCATCAGTTTTCTTTAGTGAAAAATGACAAAATTGAACTGTCTGCTGAACTCTTGTACTCACATTAGAGTAACTCTTGAGTCTAATGAAAGAATGCTTTCACTATTAATTGTATTTACTGTACACTGAAATACAGTTCCATTTTACATTTCAAGTTGCATTCATAAACTCCTACCCCATTGACAATTATAAACCTATTCCTTTTCGCACTCGAGGTTAAAAAGGATCATTAAGGGATGTTCTGCACACCAACAAATTGAATGAATGACTATTCAAAATACAAAGATAAAGAAAACCTTTGGCATTGTTCGGAAGACAGTAGCTTAAAAATAAGATTAGAAACTTGTGTTTGTGAATTTAGTTGCAAAAATTTCTGTGAAGCACAGAGGCAAAGCCTAATGTGAAGAAGACTAGTCATATATATAGAGCTTCAAAACCTTGGCAGAGACTACAAGGATGTGTACCTCCAGGGAGGATGGGGCTAGAACTGGCAATTAAGGCAGATACCCAATGAAGGAAATAATGAAAAGCCAGAAGACCTTCCATTATTCATGCTTTCTTCTTAGTGCCTGTCTATGGCCTCTTCACATGTTTAGAAAAAAAGTTATGAGGAGACACTGTAAGTAGTTTGACCAACTGGAGAGCCAGCAGGAAACTTCCCAGTGATCCAACAGATCAAGCATACATGGAGGAATTTGAGAAAACTGTTCAGTGCAAAGCACCTAGGAGTAATAAATATATTCACATGGATCATGGCAGCCCTTGTGCATTTTCATCTTTATCCCATGACACAGTACTGCAATGCGACATTAACACTGAATGTGTCACAAAGTGTGTGTTCACGTGTTTCCTCCCACTCTCCAATAACAATTAAAAAAAAAAAAGCATTGGTACTCCTGTGCCTAAAATCTGCTTGCTGCTAGCATCCTGTATTCAGGAGCCAGGGATGAAGCATGAAACTGACAATGTGTTCATGAACAGGTTTACCTATTTTGTCTCAACAGGAGCCATTTCAAGCCGCAGACATGAATGTGAAGTATGAAATTCCTTATCTGCATTCTCCGCAGTTAGAAGGCTTGGGAAAATCTGAGCCTTGACTGCTGCTACCTTAGGCCTACATGTCTGTGGGCAAACTCAGAGCAGAGGAAATCACTCCACAACGAAACAGGTGCCTTTCATCCTGAGCATCAAAACCAACAACAATTGACAACAATTTCTCAATATTTTTCAGTTGTCCCAAACCTATCCATCCCTCCTTGATTCTGGCCTCATAAACTAGTTTTTCGTCTTCCCACACAACTCCAGCAACATCCTGATAATTCCTAGTTGAACCCAAAAGACATAAGTCTCAAAATATCATCTGTCCATATTTGTGCGTTTGGATAACAATCCATTAGTCTGTATTTCAGAGCCTTCAGTTTCCAGACTTCTTGAGCTAAATATCCCCATCAATCTTCAGCTCAATGAAGGACAGAATCCAAGTGAAGTCCATTAAAAAAAAAAAATAATTAATTTACTGACCCTGTAGAAAACTCCAAAACATCCCCAACTTTGTCTTCCTTCATTAATATGTTATTTTAGAGGTCTTAGCATGTTCAAATGAAATTCAAAACATATGAAATTGTTAAAAAACTACAGATAATTGCACAGAAATGAAGACAGCAAATACAGCCTCTTGACAGCTGCAACTATCTCTGAGAACTGCGAGACATTAGGCATTTGAAACAACAGTAAGAAGTTACTCTCCTGAGAGGGGTGATATTTACACAACCTATTAGAGAGATCTGAGCACTGGCAAGCTTCCTTTGATGTCAGTAGCAGCTGCCAGATGCACTGCACTTCTGAAAACAAATCACTGTGATGCCCTGACCTCTGGTGATCTCCAAGTGGCCTGGGTGGTTAAAAATCGTCATTTTGGAAAGGGAGTTCCACAGCTGAGTGGCTATTCAGACTTTTAGTAGTGCTGTCCCACCTCTCTCCTCCCTTCTCTTTGTAAAGTGGGAGGTTTCTGTGACTAAGGTCACACTAAGAGTCACAAGGTTGGGGATTAACTCTTGGGTACAGTAAAGAATTTATGCATGAACTCAGGAACCATGGATTGGATCCAAAGGCAACACACTAATTTCAGTGGGTTTGAATCAGGCTTTTAGTCAACTATCACAAAATGGAAAGCGTGGCCTGGCCCTTCTAAGTTCTGCCAATCCAACACCAAGTACTACAACTGAATATAAAATGCAGCTACCAGAGGAGTACAAAGTTCCAACTTTACAGAGGTATTTTAAGAGAGCTGCCACATTTACATTGAAACTTTACATCATTATCACATTTGGAAAGTAGGAAAAGAGGATGTATTCAAATCAGATTTTTAGGGAAAAAAAACTACTTCAAAACCAGAAATGCTATTTATGGAGTAAAACAGCAGTTTGGAATGAGTCAAAGAGCCAGAAGTGTATTTAAAAACTACTCCTACAAATCCACCCAACTGTCTGGACCCTCGCAACACTGCATGCTCCCTCTAAGTCACCAGGTTTGTCCTCAATCTTCAGAGACTGCCTGTACAGGTTTTCTGTACAGGAACATGAAAAATTACTGCTATAAGAGACAGCAGAACTACAAAATCATAGCTGGTCAGAATGTGACTGTTCATAAACAAGAACTAGCACGCTGTCACTCAAGCTTATCAGGGGCCAGGTTGAAAACCAATACTGGAACATGATATGTGTGGAATTCACTGCTGAAGATGACTGTGGGTCCTAAAAGTTGACCTAAGTTGAAAATCAGACCAAATAACTTCACAGAAAAGAAACCCACTTCTAGCTGAGAAAAAGCCATGTACTGAAACCACTTCTAACAGTAGAAGGGAGTAGTTGGGGGAAGTCTCACCTAAGCATACATATGTTTACCACTTTCTAGGTGTTTATATGTTGGTCACTGAATGAATTAGTGGACAGGTTGCTGACTCCAGCCATCTTGGGTCTGACCAGATATGGACAAAGACCATCCTGATCAGATACATTTTTTATACCAAACCATTCTCTATACCCATAATGTGTGCTCTGTTCATCACAGCTGCTCCTGTCTGCACATACAATTCTTCCGTATGCTTCCTCGCAACTAATGAAGATTCATGTAAAACAAAAGACTGGTCTGGACATATGCAAACACCCCAAATTACTCATAGAAGAAAAGGGCTGTGGCAAGGCTTTCCCTGTGATCACACAAGCATATGGTGACTTGAAATAAAAGAAAGGCCACATTTACATATTGTTAAGTAATTGGTTATGCAAATATAATAAAGCCAAAATTCAATGCACATTTTTCCTGGTGTTCATGAGAACACAGAGAGATATAATAATTGGTGAATTGAAAGGCAATTTTCATGGTTCATGTGTTCCCTGGTGGTCTGGCTTCTGCAGCCTCAATATTGAAACAGCTGTTATTTTGCTCACAGGGAAAATATGGAGGTGTATGACAGCTTTGCTACCAAAAGTCATTCAGAAAGTAACTAGTGAAAGGAACAATTCAGTTTCTTTTCACAAGCCACATAGAGCAAGGAGAAATTAACAGATCTCACTGACAGAGGCTCAGTATATAAACAACTTAGTAGTAGTTTGCCTTGACTTTAATAGCAGGTATGCTTTATACCACATTTAATATAATTAACTAAAACTCTATGTGCAATAATAGAGCCTCAAGACATCTAGAGGGGAAAAAGAGGGGGGAAGGGGTCAGACAATTGGGGAATGCAAATTCCATGCATGAAAGCATGAAGAACATTGAGTATTAGGAGACACAACATTCAAACACTACCTTTACAAGTCAGCTGGATTTACGTGGATCTACAAAGTCAATCAGATCTAAAAACCAAGAATTATAGCCTGAATTCCACCACAAAAGGTTATGAACTGAATTTTTAAGCTGTATTCACTTCCTCTGCCTAAGCACTCCAATTACTATAAAGATAACATCTGAGGTGGCAGTCAGTCTATAGCTTCTGCAGCTCTGGCTACATACCAGGAGGAAGCTCCTAAGTTTATTCAGAATGCTAAGGGTGAGAGTAGAATCCTGTACTGTACCAGTATAAAACTGAACATGAAACCTGAATATTTTGCTTTGAAATGTAAGAGCTGAAAACTAATCCTACCACTAATTGATATATCTGCTGAAATGAATATAGCAGGAATAAATAATAGTTACAGTAACAGCTCTAGGCATAAACCAATGGTATGTGAAAAAGAGCAGCTGAAGTGAAAGCGGGCAGCATTTTGAGTTGACCTGGACCCTGGGCTGCTGTACTAACTGTCTGCCAATTTGCATTACTTGATATACCTCTTTTCAACTGAAACACTAGATGTTTTAAAATGAAAGCCCCTCAAATCCTGAGTTCAGAGCTTTATGCTACATGCAGAGAACTGCCAACTCCTCAGAAGCAATCATTTCTGCATGAGAGCTCCACTAAGTGTTAACCTGCCAGACATCATGGCACCCTTGCTTGGACTTGGTCTTAAAAGCCTGTGTTTAAAAAGGGTCGGAGGTGAACAAATTTCATAATAAAATAATTAAGTTGCCCCTGAGCAGTTCTTTACCTCTTCACCCTCCAGAAACTGCCTGGGCTCTAGGGCAGCTGAGCGCTCTGAGCAGCGCTGTGAAACAGCTATCTGCTGCTGTTCAAGAGGAGCACAGGAGGCACCATAAAAAAAACCACAGCACCGGTAATGCAGCAGAAAACATTCTTCCCAAGCAAGCTGGGACTGTTCTTTAAACAACCTGCCCTCTGGGTGGGGAAGATACATCAGAACAGCAAGATAAATCAGTGAACACCCACCACTTAAGTGTGGGAGATCAGAAAGCCTGTTTTAGTCATCAGAGCTGTCTGTCTCTTTGGGAATCTTCCAGTTAATAAAACCAGGAAATGAATGGCAGCCAGGATGCTACTGAAGTTTAACTGAAAACATGCTGCTAAGTGATGGCAACCTGAGAGCTGTATTGAAGGGATTCTTGTTTTTCATGGAATGCATCTCCTGTCTCACTCAGCCATCATTAATGTGCTTTGTCTTGGATTTTAGTACCCACCAGCTCCTAGATGTCCTGGATACAGACTGAATTTTCAGAAACTACCTTCGATGTTTACAAGACTTGGGTCAATAAAGTGGAAATAAACTTAGAAAGGAAAGTTTATGTGAAAAAATAGCTGGAGGAAGACTGAGAAGAGGGGATTCATGCTGAAGTCAAAGCTAAAGCCAACGGACCAGCAGTTGACTGAGAGATGTGATCAGGGTCAGACAAAGCAGCAGGAGACTGCCACTGGTGAAGGGACTAGATAGGGACAAACACTGGTGTCACGAGAGCAGCAGGCCAGATCAAACAGTTGTACACATGGCTAGGCAAGGCAAGTGTACTGGGAGGGAACAGAGAAGGGGTCTGGAGCTGGGCTACTGTGAGAGCAGGGCAGGGAAAGGCAGTGGTGGAAGCAAGGGGATCCAGGGTAAAGAACCAGACTGGACAGGGAGTTAGGACCTGTCCTACTTCCCACCAGCCCTCTCTGCAGCTGGGAAAGCCCCAAGCTTTCACTTTTATCTCTCTTGAGGGAGAGCAATACTCTGTAGATAAGACTATAAACTCATGTAAAATATTTGCCACATTCTAACTATTTTACATTTCACATTCCTTACACATTGCTCCTGTATATTTTCCCTTTCTGTTCTAATTCAGCTCTTCTCTTTCTGCCTCCCCTTCTTCTCTCCCACTCCAGTCTGATAAACTTTTAAACCCCCAGACTCCATCAATCCTCTCCCGTGTCCATCCTATTCCCCTTGTTGATAGGCTGGATGGAAAAACTTAGATTTTATGCCTTTAAACACATGCTGCTGAGCCACACACATAGAAGAGGATAGTTAGTTATTCTTTAGGAGCAAGGAGCAATTTCACTGTTTATGAAAACAGTAGTTCATACCATGAAACCCAATACAAACTTAGTTCTTTAAAGCTCAGTCCTATGTTCCAAGGCTGCCTCCTCTCAACAAATTCAACAACAATTTTGCCTAACACAGAAAATTTCCAAGACAAGGTGCACAAGTTTCAGAACAGTTACTGCCATGAATCCAAAGCAGCAGGAATATGACAACTGTTCAGCCTAAGAATTAGCTGGAAATTGACAATCAGTGAAGTAAGACATCAAGTCTAACAGGCATTTATTGCCTACGTAACTGTTTTTTTCACTGGTTTGCCAACAGAAGGATAGCAATGCTATCCACCACAGAAATTATATATGCTGATCCTCCAGAAATAGGCCCTGTTGAACACACAGTACAATTCTATCCTGTATGCACAGTACAGTATACCAAAAAAAAGAAAGCAAATGCTGCAAAATTCAGTTCAATTCTCTAACTCCCAGTATGCAGTAAACATTGGTTTTCATTGAACTGTTAACAGTAAAACCTTGCTCTTCTTCCTGTCTGCTCACAATAAAGTTGACCATATCAGTACTATAACTCTTACTTCCAACATGCACTAATCCAGTGCTGGTTTGAATTTAATCTCTTCTGCTTTGATTCTTCAAATCTTTGCAGTTCTGTGAGGTCCTGCCAACACACTGCCAACTGTCATCTCGTTTTCACTAAAATGCAATTGTATGCTTGCAAATTCTGCCCCCTTGCTGTTGACCTCTTTATCAACACACTAGAAGATGAACAGTTTAACTGTTTTGACTTCTAGTCCTAATTTTGATAGCTCATGTCAAAGAAAACATTAGGTATAATTTGGATTTCCTTCCCACTGCAGCAGCAGAACACAAGATAAACAGGAAATCTGTGACATGATGAAAGACAAATCAGACATGCAAAAAGCACTGTTTATAGGCAAGAAACCAATAACTATTCAGAACTGTCTTCTTTGGTTAAAAAAAAAGTAAAAAAGGGGCAGATTAGTGACTTTTACTCAAGAATATGCCAGATTAACCAAAGAAAAAAAAAATAGTGCTTTATTTTCAAGAAGCTTTATTACTCTTGTAGGTTTAGCACCATTCTTTGTTTATATTACATTTAAGAAAAGTGCATATCCTGTTTTTTGTGTGTGGAGCACTGACCCTGTCAAACTTAACTGAGGGATCTCAAGTAATTCTGTGGGTAACACTCAGTACTTCATGAGCAAAATCGCATTGATGTTTTCAGAGCAGGACTCACCCGTTACTTTCTCAAGGTCAATATCCTGCAGTCTGTTTTTTCCTGCCCAATAACCATTCTCTAAAATATGTAATTTTAAAACGGTAGTTACCAAGCATAAACTCCAGCATAATTCCAGCATAAACCAGTGAGAAAAAAAGTTATTCAAGTTCTTCAATATTGTATTATTAGTGCAATATACATGGAACCAAAGACCATGTGGAAAGACTAGAGTCATTTCCCTCTAGCCTGTAACAACTTTTGCACTTCTTTTTGGCTAGAAAGGCAGAAATTTAGAAGGCTTTTGATGAGAGCTGAATGACTGAAACTAGAGGAAAGCTCAGCCCAAGTAGGATCTTCATGAAACTCTGGTGTGGTGGGGTTTTCGGAAATGACATTTACTGGAAGGTACCTGCCTGAATACCATTCCAAAGAACAAACACAACCTTCCCTCCCCCCAACTTGGAAACAGCATCTTCGTTTGACAGGGTTACCCTCATTTCTTCTATACTACTACTAAATCCTGGGAAGAGCAATAGTAGCTGTTTTCTTTGACATTTCTAAGGCCTGTTAAAGCCCAAGAAACAAGTGTAAAGAAAAATCAAAGCAATAAGAGAGAGTTGTCTTACAAAATCTCTTGAGACCTCTGAAATCTAAATGCATTCTTTGGGAGCCATTTAAAGCTGATGATTTCAGCAAAGATGCAGTTATCTACCACAAAGCAATTATAATGGAGACTTCTCTGTTTTCTATCAGTGTTCAGTTTCTGTAAGCAGCTACAGCACTGTCTTCCTTGGCCCACATACAGTGCCAGGCAGTGTGGGCAAAGGACTCACATTGGTTCATGAGGCTTTTATCTGTGAATGTGTCACAGTGGTACTACTTGTGTTTCTATTTCACTGCAGTTAAGAGCAGCCTTTGCTCTTGAGGAATGGGGAAAGCAATGACATTAAAGCACGCTACAATGGCATTTAGAAATAAACTGAAATCGCAGGACATAACCAGAGATACCAAGGATAGCAAGCTAAAGTTAGCTCTGGCTCCTTTGTATCACAAGGAAGAGATTGACTGCCTAGTACAGCTCTGAGCATACACCCTTCAGCTCTAGTACATTCTTGAACAGGATGCATACTCCAGCCCTAACTGGCTGATGTCTCCTACTGAAGGCTGTGCAGATGGGATATCTCATTAGCAATTAGTATCCACCTTAACTTCAAGACAATGCCATCATGTACCTTATGGAGTCCACCTAGGAAACAAACTGTACTACACACTCTCTCAAGCACTTACTGAAAAGCTTCAAAAAACATAATACTCTTTTATCCTGTGCCAAAACTAAGTTCTGTGGGCACTTAGCTCAGCCAAAACAAATAGCATTTTCAGTTTTCATATGTTAAAACTTGCTTCTCTTTCCAGCTCTGTGTGTTGCTGTCATGGAAACAACAGTTCTGCCACTTGGAGCTATGTGGCAGGGGAGTATGCTTCCATTACAGGCTCTATACCTCTCTGGAGTCCTTCTGGTTCAGGCCCCAATGGTCCCCCTTGTACCTGACTGTCCCCACAGAACAAAATCTCAACTGAAATTCCCAGCCTTCTTTGCTAGCAACACACAAAGTCAAAATCAAATCTAGGATCCCAAGCCTCAAGCCAAACAAGGTGTCTACCATATTATAAACCCTTTCAGGAGAGCAGTGTAGCAGTGACAAGAACCAGATATCTGGAAAAGAAATATTATTCTTTGTGAATTCATAACCCAGGTGTACATTCTGCTTGTTAACCATAAAGGTAAGACTAACTGCTGTACTGAGGCAAAAAACCCACAGCTTCCTATTTCGTACACACCTTATCATACATGTTCCTGTATCACCCATGATTGTTTCTTCCTGCTGCATTTTAATTTTAAATACCTTTTCTTGCCTACCTGCTGGTAGAGTCCTTACCGAGGACAATCTAACTTCCTTCTTTCTATAGAGGCTCACATCTACACTTCCTTTGTAGTGGTTTTGGTCATCTCTGATGAAAGTTACCCACAACTGAAAGTATATACCCTGCTGTACAGAGCTATATATAACTCTTAGACCAGCTGGCAGTAGCTCTTCTAATGTGATTCAAACAGGATGCATATATAAACTGAAAAGGCATGGCAAGGGGTCAGGCCATGAGTTTGCAATGGGCAAATTACTGTGCTGGATATGAATTCACAAGTTCAGAGCTGTCAACACATCTGTGCTTTTGCTACACTGACTGAGGTATGTTGGAATCCCCACAGAGCTGGCTCCCAGATTTGAAAAATAAAATAAAACCCAGTCTCAGCTTTTGACAGCAGTCTTTTTATACAACTTTAGCCAATTCAAAACCAAGTAGCATTTTCACATCTGTTGCAATGTATATTTGCTGTACAGTTTACAAGATTAAGGACTTCATTTTAAGGGCCTTTACTCTCAAAGGCTTACAATCCTTTCTACCCACAGATATCTTCTATACCATCTGTCCCTTAGAATGGATTTCCTTCTGATACACAAGGCAAATGTGATGTGACAAATCCTACAAATAGTAAGGCTTATATTATAATGCACACAAGTACAGGTAACAATGGTTTCAGTGGTGCATCCCCTTTTTTCAAACCAAGAGCCCCAGACAAACTTTTGTTATAAAAGCCTTTCCTTGTGAAAACACATCCTCACACACACGCAGACTTTCAAAAGCTTCCAACAAATACTCTTTATTAATACTGGGAAAAAGCTTTTACTAATGTATTTTTAAATACTTTCTTATGGATAATTTCCAGACTGCTTCAGAAGTCCATTTAATGTATCACACCACCCTTAACATTGGTTATTAGATTGGTAACAGACTAAGGAAAACAGATGTTTTTCCTGTTACAATCCTTACAGGCACATCACAGCCAAAAGCTTTTCCAGTGACTCACATTTTCACAAACGTCATACTCCTTGTGTTGTGCTTGGAAATGAAGCAAAACACTGATGACTCCTGGTAGACTTTTGCCTCTCCCACCCACACGCCTTGAGCAGTCCAGGGAGATGAAGCTAATCCGTAAGCCATAAGGGCAAAATTCTTCTTCAGAGGCTACCTGCTATTGATTTGCATGACAGCCATATTTTGGGCCTTGACTTCCATTTAAGACACAAGCTTTCATTTTACTCAAGAGATTAAGATTCTCTTCCCCACCTCAACCTCTCACCTGTGGAGTCACTCAGATCTGCAGGTCTGAAGCCAGAGTTGTATCTAGGATGATCTTTTTATAGGCTACTACTTAATTATTGATGCTACTTTGACAGGGTGATGACCAGCTTCATTCTAAGCAGACAGAGTTTGATTTTTTACTGAGCCCAGTGAGGCTCAGGACCCTCAGAATTGTCCCTGTATTAGGCCAATGTTAATTCTAGTTTTAATATATTGTTTCCAGTGGCATCCAGCAAGGCCATTACAAAGGAAAACCAGAGTGAAACACCAACAAGCACTTAGAGGATAATTTGTCCCTAAGGAAGCTTTGAAGCTTTGAAAATTGCAAGAATCACATCCTGCATCAAGTTAACTGTTTATGCTTTTTAATATCCATTACACTAATATCAGTAATCATTCTCACACATTAATACCACATCAGTTTATGAATTCTACATGTGACAGATAAAGTGGGTATTATCTGGGAAACAAATTTTCAACATTTCTACTTAGCATTAGCAGACAATCTTGACCTACCCTTGCCTGGGCATTAAAGAAATAGTGAAATCCTAGCAAGGTTAATTGAATAGTTTCATTAACTCTAAAGGTAGCATAACACAACTCTGAAACATCATTTAACTACTATTTAACTAAGATTGTGTAAGATATACAATATTTTTCTTACACATTTTTCAAGAAGGGTAAGTTTTGGAGATTTACTGTTATTTCCGCTGTCCACTCACAGTTACATTGCAGATTTAAATAGATAATGAACTCAGTTCACAAAATTAATTTCAAGAGGAGGTAACAGAGCTTTTGAAGTGTGGATGCAGAGCACTTATTTCCTTTTAATAGCTTGGAAAAAGACTCAATTTCAAGGAGATAGTAGCAGCAAAATTCCTGTTGACATAAAGAAAGCATGAAAAAAAGCTCGATAGAAACCCCAGAAATTGAGGATGTAATTCTTCCCAAAGGGGGGAGGGGGGGAAATGACTCCTATATAATTTTTTCAAATGTTGTGTTAGTATTTATTCTGATGTTCTTATTTCTGGAGCTGAATTTCTGATCACTTTAACACAGTTGATCCTCAACTGCTAGTGCATGTTAACAGCCTCCCATATGAAGACAGGCTGAGAAAGTTGGGTCTGTTCAGCCTGGAGAAGAGAAGGTTATGTGGAGACCTCATAGCAGCCTTCCAGTATCTGAAGGGGTCCTATAAAGATGCTGGGGAGGGACTCTTCATTAGGGACTGTAGTGATAGGACAAGGGGTAACGGGTTCAAACTTGAACAGGGGAA
>JAOEHY010012026.1:0-68385 GCA_025447955.1 Psilopsiagon aurifrons
GGGAAGTTTAGATTGGATATGAGGAAGAAATTCTTTAGTGTAAGAGTGGTGAGGCACTGGAATGGGTTGCCCAGGGAGGTTGTGGGTGCTCTGTCACTGGTGGTGTTCAAGGCCAGGCTGGACATAGCCTTGGGTGGCATAGTTTAGTGGGAGGTGTCCCTGCCCATGGCAGGGGGGTTGCAGCTAGATGATCTTAAGGTCCTTTCCAACCTGAACTATTCTATGATTCTATGTCTGAAAATCATACTCTACATGCCATTGTTTACATCCACGAACACCAGACACAGCACTTGTGCACATAAGGGTACCATGTTTTACATCCCTTCTTCACAAATGTAAATGACTCCTGCAGGCAGTAGTGAATTGGCTACTGTGGCTTTTGCTGTCCTTATTTATCATTATGTTCACATGTGACAATATGGAAAATAGAAGTAATAGATAAGTTCTTAGTATGCTGAGATAAAACTCACGAAAGACAAAGTGAGTCATCAATCTCCTTCAAAACTGTGATGCAAAGGTTTTTATGGAAGCATTCTCAATAGCATGAATGTATTCTGGACATAGCAAATTACTTTAGCACGAGCAGACAACCCATTTATCTAAAGAAGCATTCCTAAGAAATACCCTGAAATCATTTACAATTTGTAATGACAGAAATTATCCCCTCAAAAAATATTTTAGCACATGGAGAAATGTAAAGAAGTAAATACACTTTGTACATGACAGGCTATTGCTCTTGCCTTTTTCTCTGAAGTGTATTTGCTGTTGTGCTCTGAACAGTAGGTGCCGAGGTAATTGGAAGTGGCTGCTTGTGTCAAATGAGAAACACTTCACGAGAAACTGTAAAGAGCTAACCTGTACCCTGCCTGCGACAGCTGAATTCGCTGGTCTATAAGGGGAAAGTCACAGGCTGACTGCAAAACAAGAGTGCCCATTTGGCCTTTTCTCTACCACTCCTGATGAAATCATGCTATCTGGGGGCCAGTATAGCCCTGCAGATGTGCTCTGCCTGATAAACAAAGGAGTGAGGTGCCTTGGGAACAGGCACTTTAATGTACAAAACAGATTGCATTCTGTTCTGCCACAAGGAAAGAGACGACCGAGTGAAGAACTGACATCTATATTTACAAATATTTCCAATTCTTTCCTTGCATCAGGCCCCTAATACCTTCATCACAAACCTGATTTCTCCAGTTTCTGAAGCTGGGTCCCACAGCCTCTATGACTGCACATTTCAGGAGATGCAGACAGGACCTCCATGCCTAAATACCATTTATGTGTTTCCACCAAGTGCAAACAGAGACTGGTATTTTGTGAATTTCTGCCACAGCTAGTTAGATTTAAGAGTTTTGGCTTCAAGTAAAAGGAAAAAATGATGGATGTCCTCTCATCTGCAGGTGAGCCAGGGTGCTGTGGATACATCCACGTATTACACAAAACTGCCAGGTTTTTGGCACCTGGATTAAAAAAAAGCAATAAAAAGAAGAGCTTGGAGCAGGGCCAGTGACAATTTTGGAAGAGGGTGAAGCCTGTGGGTGAGTGCTAGACACTGAAGTTACTGCTAACCAGGATGCCTTTTTGTGACATCCTTGAGTCATACTTCCTGGGTTTGCTTCTCAAGGAAAGTTGAGAATTCTCTCCCACAGCAAGGGCTAGACAAGGCAGAACTTGGCCAGACTAAAAAAGGCTGAAGAAAAGTTGCCCTCATTGTTTTCCCTTCTGACCTGAAGGATGAACAATACAGATAGATAAACAAAGAAGCAACAGATGTTTTAGTGCCCATTTGGAAAGTCAAGAGATTCATACACCCTAAGAGACCAAGTAAGAACTGCAGTACTTATAAATACTGCTTCCACACCATAATCCAGGTTACATGCATCCTCCTATTTTCCCAGCTTTGTATTTCATTACTCACCTCACCTGTCCCTCCTCAAGCCAATAAAAAAACCAAACCAAAACAAAACACCCTTACAATTTTTGTTGCCAACCAACATTCCACAAAGAGGCTCTTGAGACTAAACATCCCAGAACCATTGTGAAATGCCTGAACCACTCCAAGTCTTAAAATCCTTTACACCTTTCGAGATGATCTCTCCTTACAGTTCAAATGGGTGGAAAACAAAGAACAATATGGAATGGGTAATTATTACCCAGGGCCATTTTTCTTCCAGGTGTTCTTGCCCAATCTGACTGTGGTTCCAATACACCATCTAAGAATCAAACTCTCTAGCCACAGTGGGTGGTCCAAGAAACCTGTAAAAAAGGCAGGATTATATCACAGGGGAAAGTGCTTTGTTTTACAGATTCATCTCAAGCAACCTCAATGACTTTGCAGAACTATTTGGAAAGACCTAATTCTCATGCAACCGCTCTACTGCCAAAGTCGGTATCAGGTCATTTAAGCAGGGCACAAAAAACGCTTTCAACAACATGGTTTAGATCACAGTAGATTTGGGGAAATACATATTCACATTATAAGTGTATTATGTACATGTAAAGTGAGGCACAACCATTAATGGGTATCTCTTCAAGGAAATAATGCCTGAACTGATCTTTTCTCTAAATTGAATACATACACCCATTTTTAGAGCAGCTTAAAGAAGCACTGTAGCTGATCTCTGTTCTCCTACTACTCTGTAGCAGAAGTGGCAAATGGCAAACAATATCTGAGGCATTTCGTAATGGCAGCAGAGCAGCGCTGCCTCTGCCTCCAGCTGTAGCTGGAGGGAGCACGGATTCAGACTGTCAGAAACAGGGCTGACTCACAAGCTTGTGTTTACACCTCCCGCTCCAAGAACCTATTTTGACAGCACACAGTGTGTGCTACCACCCGCCATGAAGAACATTCCTGGAAGGGAGTTTCTAACTTTCTTTTGCAACTGATATAACTTTAAAGGTATTTTTCTAATTTAGCATCTGCATTTTATTTATTTCTCCTAAGACAGACTTTACAATGCTCGTTTCTTCACAAGCAACAGCTGTCAGGTTCAATGAGAAACTCTACATTGTACAGAACAAAGATCTTAGGTCAATGCTTTGTCCACACACAACCAGAGAAAATCCTCCTCCTCTACCTTACACAAGCATTTATACGATTAAGATCCATTTGGTCTCTTATGCAATTCTACTATTAACATGGAACGCTGTTCACAATAAAACGGACTCTTTAGAGAGTTGTTGTAAAGTTGGGCTGAAAATACCCTCCATCCAAATTTTCAGTCCAATTTCCACCTCTGCTGTACTTTCCATCCACAAATATTAAATACAGTACTCCCAACTTCAGGGAATTCTTTGACATGTTGAAGTATATTCCTATGTCATTCCTTTTGGGATAGTCATTGGTTTTTTTACAGCACCTCATTTCTGCTCACACTGTATTTTAGGCAAGGCACTTTTTGCAGAAGACCTGGGATTAATTTACATTTGAGTGACTGCCACAACGGCCATTCACAATGAACACGTTCAATAAACTTAACAGCTTTATGACTTGCTGTTTCCTGACCTAGTTCCAATCTATAGCATCTGCAGGAAAAAATACTAACATTTGTTAATTTGCTCTTGTTGTCTAAAAAAATTTAATGCCAGCAGTACTGGATTATAAAAACTTATTAATAAATCAAGTTTTTGTCTGCTTTGTCAAGTTTTTCACTGCTTAGAGATTCCAGCATAATGGCTTGCCAGGAATATCGTATCTATGAATGCAAATTAAGTAAGCATGCTAATTGGGGTCTGGTAGCAGTTATCTTATGCAGGTATTTTGCTTGAAAAATAATAATCCGATCAACTACCTGCTCAGATCTTGTCCTCATACAGAATTATGTACATGTATCTTTAACCAAATGATGCTAAAATTAGGTAATTTCTATTTCAAATTAACATCTTCTATATCTTACTTATTCATGATTTTTAGAAGATAAAGGTTACTTAAAGTTGAATTGAAATCAAAACACAGTGTATCACAAGGTTTTTCACAAGGACACTGCTGTTGTCAAACGCCATTAGAGCGAAGCCATTATACTACTAAGGAGATTCGTGTAATCTGTAGTTACATTAATTGTGAGGAATACTAGCTGCATTATTTGAGTACTGGACTACGCAACTGACACTGAAAAGGCTCTTTCTCAATTCCATAATCTGTAATATATTTTATATGCAGATAACAATTCTCTTTCATGGATCTTAACTGCATTAGCTTCAAAAACTATGTGTCCATAACAGCATAAATCTGATCCTCTGAAGTCAAACACAGACCTCCCACCATCTCTGATCAAGTAGATGTAATGAAGTAGATGAAATGAAGATTTTCTTTAGATCTTGGAATCAAGACTGTAACTCTTCAAGGTACTAGATATATAGGAGACACTAAGTACGGGTAGGCTTACAGTCTAAAATTGCTTCTTTGCAAATTTAATTGTAGGAATAAGCATATCTGTTATTGCAGTAAGATCATAATCATTTATCTTTCAGGTGCAAAAAAACCAGGAAATCACTCAGCAGAATGTTAGGAAACAAAAACTTTGAACACCTTCAAAAATTAACTCAAATGAAAGCATGAGAGCAAGTTTCAAGAGTGACTGAAGCTTAAGAGAGAGCAGACTCCTCTGCCTCTAAAAGCTTCCTGCAAAAATATCTGAAGTTTCCACAAAAAGCTTTTACTCTGTTATAGCAGGAGACAAAAAGGATTTCAAAAGAGACTTTCTGTCCATAAAGAAAAAGAAAACACAAACAGGGTACTACAGACTTAGCTATGCCAGTATCTTTTCCTGAAGGCAATTATTACTAGTTGATCCACCCAGAACTGGAACAGCAAAGCAGATGTGTTATTGGAGCTGTGTTTGGTTTATTCAACACACATCTCCTGTGATAACATTTTCAGGAGAAAAGTCATCTCCCCTGCCTGGTGATCTCCATCAGGCACATTCCTTCCCCAGCCTGGCCTGGCAGCAGCAGGCAGAGCCGTGTTGGAAGGCACTGCCTCATTGCTAACATTTTCTTTAAGTCTGGAGTTTTTGTAGCTAGCATGAGTAGGACAGAATGAACCCTGGAAAATACTTACCCCAATTATATCAAAGGAATGTAGGGCAAGGATTAAATTATAAACCAAAGTGACTTTAAACGAAATAACACAGCAGGTTGTGATGGTTATTTGATAGTCATTTAGTATCCAACTTTCAAGATATGACAGAGAAGTAGGTGGTAGATGTGAGAAATAGGAGTGGAGTCCTGGCTTGCCTGAAGGCTTGTACAATACCCCAGGTGGGGTCTACATGCCCCCTCCTTCCATCTCTCCAAAACTACTTCTGCCTGACTTGGTGCCTAGAAAATCTGGTCACCTTAGTATATAGTTGGCAACATCTCAGTGTAAAAGTCCACACTGACATCTGAAAGCGATCGTTTTCCTCCCCACACTGGAGGAATGTTTCCCCACAGAACTAAGGAATTTTATGAGTGTTATAAAAAGTTACTGGCACTACAACATATTATCACTGCAGCATAAATTACTGAGCTGCACACCAGTCACAGGCCAGCTAGGATGGCCGCCAGAGCCATCTCTGTCCTCTGCAAGAGCTGCACGGAGAACTGCCTCCCTTTGCAGCCTTCATCCTCAGTGTCACCAAGTGTATTCCTCCACAGGAGGGATGGATCAAAGCCAGAAGACAGAGAGGGGCAGAGCAGAAAGCTCTTGCGTACTGATCATAATACAACCATAGCAGCAGAAAATATTCCATCACATCTGTCTTGCTGTCAGTATGAGGCACAGGTACCAAAGCTGCAGCTGGTATTGCCACACTCTCAAGCCTGGAGTAAATTAAAAAGAGTATACTTGAATATACCCAAGTATACTTAATTCTTAAGATATAAGATACTTAGATTCTCCTCAGGGCATACGTTTCAGCTGCACAGTTATGTTTTTCTAGTACTATCAAATTTATTTTTAGACCATGTTTTCTTGGAGTTGTCAGACACTCTGTGACAGAAGGAGATATTGTGCGTAAAATGCAAAATACTGAGATCTACACTGTCCCTTGTATTCCTAAACCCAACGTGCCTGAACCTCCTCCCAAGCGAGTGTTACACAAACGCATCTGCACCAACCCAGGCTCACACAGTGCAAAAGGGGAACCAAGCTGAGAGTATAAGGCTCAGTTTGGTTTCTACCTGACCCTTTCATGTGAGGAGGAAAGCAGCATCCAAGCCCTGCTCCATTCATCAGGAGCTAAGTAACTGAAGCAATACTATATTATGCAGCCTGTAGCTTAGCCCAAACTACAGCTAGAGGATACAACTTCATCTCCTGCTCAGAAACCCAGTGCTATGAGGCAATGCCACAGATCAATGAGAGACTGCAGATCCCACTGAAACAATCTGTATGCAGGGGCTGTCTTCATTTCCCATTAGTTTGGAAGCTCCAGTCTTGTCAGTGATGCATCAGTGGTTCCAAGACACATTTTTGTTCTCAGAACTCTATAGCTCTGGGCTGAAATGTCACATTTGTGATGTCATCAAAACATGCAAAAACTGGCTCAATCATGCAAGAAAGAATATGAGGAAAAATAAAGGACGTTGATAGTCTCAGTACCTTTCCCTTTCAAAATTTTTTTCTCTATCTTTCCAAATGCATTCTTTAGGTTTACATACTGCACACTACACAAAATCCAAAATGGGGCAAGTTCTTCTCAGCAAATCTTCAAACATTAGAAATGTATGTCTCTGCATCTCATCTGTACAGTTTTTACACTAAGCACAAATAATACGTCCAGTTCCTTAATGCATCTTTGGTGCTCCCCTCACCATATTGTCCACATCAGGGAACTTCCCCAGGAGTGCTGACCAGCGTAACTCTGCAGTGAAGCAGCACACATCAGGCGGGTTTTAGATGAGCTAACCTAAACGTTGATCACTCCACGTTCCCTTCATATCAGTGGAGACAAGTAAGAGTAATTCAGCCAACATATTATAAAGAAACGCTTCAACATGAGATGGATTATATCCTGGAAGAGCTAACATATCTTCCTGAAGATACAAACCGTGTGGAATGTTGAGCTAACAGGGATGTCCGCTGTATAGAATGTTAAAACACACAAGTGTTACACTAACACATCCTCACCCAGGTCTTCAACTGCAAACAGGGTGCAAGCTTCATTCAAAAAGACAGTAAAATGCTTTTATGGATCTTGACCTACACATTTTCTGAATTGCTATAGGGACCCACTGGAACAGCAGTCAGTGAAACTCCATGTCTCAGTTATTGGCCTATTCTTCCTACCTCTGGACCCTTGGAAGGTCCAATCACAGTTTTTGCTGCCCTTCACAATAGATGAAGGGCAGACAACAGACCCCTAACATTTTGGCTTAATATTCTACAATTCATAAGCTAACTCTTAGCTAGCACTAGGATGCATGATGCCAAAGTCAATGCTAAAAGCTATGGCACAAAAGTGATGATCTAAAATAAAATACCGTAACACAGACACAGAAATTTAGATATCAAGTATTAGTTAAAATTAGGTTCTACAAGACTTGCATACCAGAAAAGATAGGGATGACATGCACAATCAGAAAACGTAAGTGAAAAGCAGCTTTTAGAAGTAGCGCTGGTACAAAGTTATTGTATTAACTGCCTTTATACAACTGATCACTGTATTTAATCCATTAAATCTCGGGGGGGGTTTGGCATTAGTGAAGATAGAATAAGGCAAATAAGTACAAAACACTAAGAAATAGCTGATACATCGGAAAAAACATCACAGCTTGCAAGAAATGCAAAACTCTGCATTTCTGCTTACTCTGTAACTTGAAGATATTGCATATAATTTAAATAAGTGTGACTACCAGAAAAGTTGCCTTTCTGTAATATACTGTATCTCTGCTTTACAATATGCTTCTACATTGGTTAAGATCATTATTATATAAATAATATCTTTCTAACACCAAACAAGAAAATCTTGTTAGCTCTTCTCAGACAGGATAAGGAGCCTCCATGAACACTGCTCCCACTAACACAAGGGACAGCAGGATGGCAGTGTAAGATCTAAACAGCATCAGAGAATCATGGCTTGGTCAGCCATCACATTTGAACTTAAGACATAACAAGAGATCCGATTTGGGATGTTTCCTAGAAGCAATGAGCAAGATACCCAGTAGAACTTTCCTTTTATATTCAGGATTTGGCTGAGTTTTATGGAGTTTTTCTACCGTACAGGTTTTCAAAATAGACATCTCCTCTGAGCATTTCATCAACATGTAAAATTCAAGTACCTTTGGTGATCCCCAGATTCATGGATTAGTCTTGCTTCATTCACTGAAGCAGCACAACTTTAAGTCAAGAGCCACAGTTCAAAACTTGGCTTTCTGGAGTCTGCCTTCCAGGAACACTCTTCATTAACCACTTACAAGTTGCTGCTCTGCTAAATATTCTTGCCAATACATTTTTTCTGCTGTCCCATTGATAATTGCAGGAAGCAAACTAATTCCTTTTTTTCCTGAAGTGTAAGAATACTTTTTTCCTATCTAATATTTACTAGGTTTAACTTTCCTCAAGAGACAGACAAAGAATGAGTTAAAATATGTAAATGTAGTTCTAGGATATACAGAACAGCCAAGGTGATGGAAGTAAAGAGCTAATCAACAGTTTGCAGACTATGCCAGAAGAATGGAAATATACAACAAAACAAAATACACTACATAGTCACCTTGTGCTTTCATTCTTTTGGGTACAGACTTTACTGCAAAAAAGCACTAGGTCTCTACAATTCTTCTTACAATTCTACTGCAAGTGTATCTATCATTCCATCAGGTTTGATGTTCACAGGGTACACTCGGGCTTGATGTTTGTGTGGTCAGCTGAGAGATTCATGATTTAAAGTGACATCACATACTCCAAGGTGGTATAGATATATGTGAAGTTATGCATTTCTTAAAATAAATTATCAAGTTTAATAACACATTTATAAGGAGCTTGTTCCCTCCATACACTTCCCTCCATTACCACCCCTCAAGGGATTGTGTGGGACCTGTATACTGAATGGTTTGCACATAACATTCTATTTCACCCCTCCCAACTGGTCATTTGCATGCTGCATTTTAATTTCCGATTTTAATGCTAAAGAGAAATTAATAAAAGAAAATAAGGCAGAAAAATCCCTGCTAGACAAATTACATATGCCTAGTTGGGATGTAAGGGCAGGAATTTCATTGCCAGAGACGTGTGCTTGGTGCTGCAGCTGTGTACACCGGCTCCAACTCGAAGCAGAAACCTGCACATGCAAAGCATCCTCACAGCTGTGTATGGGTACACACCTTCCGGCCAGTCTGGCTATGAGTGCAGTAATAAATGGGCCTTCAGCATCTAGCTGAAGCTCACTTAGTAAAAGCTTTGACCCAAAGGATTAAAAGTTAACCTCACCTTATCACATGGAAACTGAAGTGAACGAGCTGACAGCATTCAGCCATTTGCAAGAGAACTCTGTCCTGCAGAGAAGGCTGAATTCATGCCTATTTCTCTCACAGTGGGTAACTGTTCCCAAGAGCAAAGTAATGCTTGCCTGAAACAGAAATGCTGTTTGTGCTCTGTTTTCTCTTGCTATATTAAATTATTCCCCGGATGATTTTCTTCCTTTGCCCACACCTCTCTCACCCTCACTAACACTTTGTCTAACTCTTGGCAGATTTTCAGTGTAAATATTTCTGTTCCTTGAAGGAATTTACACAGAGCCCAACTGCTTTGCAAAGGAGATATGCATGAAGCTGTCATAGCTCCTTGGTGACAGTTTAGGAGGACTCAACACTGCACTCACAGGACCAAGAAAGGGAACACTGAGCTCCTCTCTGTGTTCTGCCATTCATCAAACAACTTTCGTTTAAGAGCCAGTTTTAAGTTTCAAAGCTTTTACATGCCAGCCTGAAACAATGGTCTGAAATGTTTTCACCAGTAGTGTTCAACAGGTTTGCAGTAGTCCTGTCTTTGCAAATTTGAGCAGGTTCTGAAAGTACAATGGCTGTTACAGGAACGCTCTGGAAGCCTCTGTGGCAGAGTCTGAGAACATCCTTCCTGAAGGAGATGCCCTCAGTACAAGCTGGCACTGTTTCATTAACTTCTGTGAACTCCTGCTGATGGACTCCATGTGAGAACTTGCACCCAGCTAAATGTTTAGCCAGTTTCTATAGCCATGTTTTCTCTACCGCTTGAGGAAGAACAAACAAGACTGTTGGACTAGAAAAGAGATCCCAACAGTTTCATATACTGAAACCAATGGAAATCAGGCCTTCAACACTGACATATATCTAGGGGGAAAATTTTGCATTAATTACAACACAACCATTACGTAGAAATTAAACTGAGAAAACAGAGATTAGAATAAAAAAATCAATACTCTTTTAGCCTTTTAATTAGTTGGAATGCATAATTAATCACATTACGTAGAAAGGCTGACTTTCCTGACAAAGACAAACAGACCCAGTTCTGAGAGCCTAAGTAGTACTCCCACAAAGAATTATCATTTGTCTGCCAGAGGAAAGAAATCAATAAAATTTATTTTTAGGTTGAGGCAAGAAAAACCCACCAAAAGAAAAAAAAAAAAAGGCAGCTTTCTCCCAAATCTGAGATTCCACAACTCGCTGAGGGTAGAATTGTCATCACCAATGACAAGTGGGAACCGGTAAGATTTCAGCAGCTCAAATGAATAATTATACACATTTCTCAGGAAAACCAAAGTCCCTGGTGTGTCTGGTGCTTTCTCCAGATTTATTCTGTTGCAAGATGTATTTGATATCAATTATCGCAGCAGACAGAAACAAGGAATGAAAAATCCAGATAGCAGTGCTTCTGCAATTACCACTATTGACGTTATTTAAAACATCTTTGGGCTAATAACAAGTCTATTAAAAATTGTTGCCAAAGAGCAGCATAATTCACACACAGTTTAACATGGACCAATCTTAAGTGCCACAAGATATTTTTTCCCTTGTGACTTTATTAATTAAAAAACTCCTTGAACATTCAGTTTATGCATTCTCCATCTTGGAGCCACAGAGAGACTATGAAAGTGTCCACTGTGCATTGGCACACTGTGAAAGTACCAGATCTTACAGAGACTTTATGTACCGACTTCTAATGAAAACCGAGTGTTTATTTTAACTAATATTGCAATTTATTTCTCTGAAATCAACCAACACTTATTTTACTAAAAATATCTGTGCCTCTGAGACATAACCTTCTACACTTCTCTTCATAAGGAATTCCAAGCTTATCTTCTTAAAAAGCACATTCATTAGCTTCCTGCATTAGTTTTATGCATAAAACATCCCCACGCTTAACCCCCGAACAAGAGCCAGACATCAAAGTCCAATAATCTGAGGAAAATAATTCTCAAAGAGAAAAAAAACACATTAAAAAAAAAATCCTTGCATTTTCCTTTCTTTTTTTTCTTTTCCCCCTCATTTTTAATTTTCTAAGGTTAATATTCTACAACAGAACTTTAAATACATTCAACTTTAATATACCGCAAATTAAATTTCTATTTCATTTGTCCATGGGATTTGTCTATGATTTTTACATCTAACTTTTCTTGTTTAGCACTATATAATACTCAACTTCAGCAAAGCACAGGACAATGTGCTTGACTGAAATCACTTGAGTAATGCCTGTAAAACATGTTGCTACATTCTTCACTCTCTTTCCTAAATTGTGATGCTCTGGTTGTCATACTTAAGTGCCATCGCATAAGCCATGCCTTCATCTACAGCGCACTTTTCCCTTTGAAACATGTTAGTCATTAAATGATAGCATGATAGCTAGAACAGGTCAAGTTTACTTGCATGCACTGCACGTCACTGCAGAGTTGGGAAGGACTCTACCGGAAGGGGGTGGGGAGGAGGGGTATTTTTTTTAACAAAACCAAAAACCAAACAAACACAAGCCAAACACCTAAAAAAAGGGAAAATCCCTTCACTGCAGCTGCACATTTCTTGCTAAAAAACCCCAACTCCAAGCTTCTCTTACTAGCTGTTAATATCATTATCTACCAGCTCTACTGCAAAGCAGAGAGTTGAGCTCAAATGCCTGGTGTAACAAGCAGTGGGGAGGGAAATCAGCAAACCCAGAAATTACCATCCACAGATTTCTCTGAAGTATGACTCCTCTGCCATTACAAAGCTAAAATTAGCATTCTCTTCTAAGCCAAAGTTTTTATTTACGTTGTGTGAACTGAATACAAGCATTGTTTAAGACTGGTGCTATTACTGTAATCCAGCCTATACTTAGCATAGAGCTGCCTTGTAATAAGCATGGTCACAGCCACAATGCAGTATCAGGTGGCTGTGGGTTTGCTTTAGAAGAAATGCCACTGTGGAAAGTCAAAGGCAGCTCACACTCACCACTGCCTGGCAGGTGCTCTTGTTTTGTCATTGCTGGTTAAATGCAACAGCTCAGGAGTCTATTAGAACGGGCAGAATTACTTCTGTACTAATGCTGCTCACCACCAGCAGCGGAGCAATAGTCTTTACCTCCATTAGGCCGTGTAACCGGTACCTCCCCTTCAGTCTTCCCCAATTTGCTGTTATGGTTGTGAGGACTCCCCTCTGAATGTGGACCATATTGTAGTTCTTCCATTCAGTGATCCAAACCAATATTCACAGCATTTTGCCGCAGGAATCATTGTAACTTAAATGAACAAGAAACCCAAACAAACAAAAAAACCAATTTGCATTAAGTAGACTTAGGTTTTCAAATCCTCCTCTTCCTTACTATAAATTAATTCATTTGGAAACAGTCCACTACTTTATCACCAGAACAGCAAATCTGAAGACAACTTTCCAATGCTCATTACCCCAAACTAAGCTTTTTTAGTTCCACAAACCCATACTGAACTTCCTTGCATTCATTGTTCACGTCTGATGTGTGTAACATGCCAGTATGCAGCTTCCAAAAATTCCTAGTCAAATCCCTTTTAACTGACAGCCAACATAAAGGAGCTTCATGCTCAAAAAGCTTTACAAGTACATCTAAATTCTCCTATTACCATCCATATACTCTGTACTCTTTTGGACAGCCCCTCTCCAAAAAACCCAGAACTGATCCACAAGATAAAACAAAAAGCCTAGAGCTTCTCCACAACAGTTTTCTAAACCACAGTATGTGCAGAAGGATGTATTCTTTTCAAAACATGCCCCATCTTCACAACAGTTAGCTTTTCGTTAACGTATCGGTTTTAGTACATTTTGACACGCTTCCAAGGCAGCAGCACGTAAATCAGGAGCACAAAAATAGATCTAGTATATTTACCAATTTCTGAGTAAAGCATCATATGTTTATATGTATTTAAATATTGGTCATTCGTGCCATATAAATTATTTCTGCAAGCTTAAGAGGTTTCACAGACATGGGCAGAAATGCCAACAATCTAGGAACTTGGAATACAAGCATGTGATAATGCCTTGGACTGGCAAGTGAGAAATGTGAACCCACAATCTAAAAGGCAAAGAGCATGAGCAAGTTCAAGGCACACAGAATTAATAAAAGTAGCTCAGCTCCCTCAACACTTAGCACTAATGTTTGGAAGTCACCACCAGTACAAAAAAACCAGCAATTGTTACACTAAACTGTCTCAAAGAGAATGTACACTGGGTCATTCAGACCCCTTACTACTGAAAGCGATAAAAAAATAAAGCAGATTAAAATATGGTTGCAGATGGCACCTCAGCTAAAATACCTAGCGAGAAATTTTGTAGTGAGCTTTCTACTTGTTAACTACTTCAATGTAAGTGCTAAAGGAACTTTACATTTTCAGAGGATATTTGTACACAGAGCTGTATTCCTCATAACACTGTCCCACTTAACCGTACAGCAAGTGGTAAAGTGTGGAAATTCTGCCTTTCCGAGATACACATAAGATACTAGAGACAGAAAACTGCCTTAAGAGCAATTCTCAGCACTTAGGGACATGGGTCTCTTCTGTTTTAATTCTTGCCATATGTGAAAATACAGTTAGAAGATTAGTGCAGGAAGATCTAGATCTTGTAGCTTATCACTGTGCGTAAGACTTCCAGTATGAACCCAGACAATGTGACTCAGCTGAAATGTGAAGGATCAAAATTACAAATCAAGTGTAATAGACAATAACATCTTTCTTAAACTTACCTCCACCACAATAACTTCCCTGGAAGCTAGTCTTCCTTGTCTGGAAGACAAACCAAGTTGAACCTGTCCAGAGATCAGTCAATGGGTCCAGAATATCTGCAAAGTCCTTCCACCTTTTGCTTTTAAATGGATTATTTAAGATATTACTAATGGAGAGACAGCAGTGCATTAGCATTAGATTTCTATTCAATAAAAACCACTGGCTGCCAGCACAACCAACAGACAGACTAACAGAAAAAGCCTGTATTTTTATTCTGTGGATTTCATTCTCTCTCTAAATTGTTATGAGTAACGAAGAATGGAGTTGTACCAATTAGATCACCATTTGAGTGAGGCCTAAAAACTTGGCCCCATGGGAGTCAGCAGTTCTACCACAGGTTGTAATTAAATTTGAATTTTACCATTTATATTTAATATCACTTCACAAAACAGTTTTGAAAACACGCTCTCTCCAGCCGTCTGACTGTAGTGAATTTCAAGTTCTCAAACAGCAAAATTATATACATTTTTTTAAATGAGGTCAGAAATAATTTGAGTATTTTGGTTCTAAATCCAGCTTCTTGCCATTTCAAATGCTGAAGTTTATTTCTGCCACTTCAAAACAGCTTGACCTCATCAAGAGCGATTTTACAGGATCCATACAACAACAATGGGGGATTAGGGACTGGTGGCATGTTATTCTTACATTTCTGTTTATGATTTTAAACATAAAAGTTAATAAATTGGCTACTTCTGCAGTAACTTTTTTCATAACATTTAAATATGTATATATCCGTATTAACACTGTGCAAAGAGATCTGTTTTACAGCAGAAACCCTGAGAGTTCATTAAATGCGGCACAACTAGCTGGAACTCTCGCCGTAAGACACCACCACATGCAAGGATGCTTTGACAGTGTATTCACTGATGAGGAGCTTAAACAAAAGGAATCAAATTGAATTTAAAAATTACATTCATATCTGCGACAGAACTCTACATCACTGGACCAGATTCGATCACATCAAATATAAACCCTCTAATTTTCCCTTCTCCTCCTGTGACAAATGTTCAATCACAGACAGAGTGAAGCAGCACAAGATGCTGCAGTTCTGTTAAATAGGATGACTGTGGGATTCAATTTGGGGTTTAAGTCAGCAAGATTTTTCAAACTTCATTGCTTGGCATTGACTGACCTCCAACTGCTGACGCACTGTCCCTTGCAAGCAAAAAGTTGTAAGAGAGAAAGCAGATGCTTTCTGCTGTAGATTGATAACACTCAGTTCCAGTCACCAGTGCTTATTTTCTTTAGGCAGGAGGTAATTTTACAGATAGACTAAGTGGAAGCTGGCATATAAAATTACCCACACCCCAAAGAATAAAAGTCAGCAACAAAACTTCAAGTTCAAAGAAAACTTTACTTGCATACTTCCAAAATCATCCAATAACTTCATGATGCTCTCACTCCTGTTGCAATACCCACCTCAAAGGCAAAGAACTCCTTTACAGAGAAATAGTGAAGACTTGTTTCATGACAAATGAGTGATACACAAGGAAGTATTGTGCCTCCAAAGGCTTAAGCTTGTTCTGACATGGAAATGAAACCGTCTATGAATTACAGCTTATTACAATGCAATCCTGGTTCTTACAACAGGCAATCTTCAATGTGCTTAATGAAAAATCCATTTTTTTTGTTACTGTGCTTTTCTAGGCTTTTAGAATGGATTCCTATGAGAAAATAAGTCCTATAATATTTCTGTTAATAATGTTAACAATACAGAACTATTGCTGTATTGTTAAAGATGCTGTATATCATCATAATGACTACTTGTATTTTAAGGTTGTCCAGAAACAAGAAAAATTAGCTACAACTCTGTTCATTTCTCGTTTGAACTCAATGGATTTTCTGCATTCCTTATAGCAAGGATTTAACTTCTATAACAACGTACTGAACTTTCCTTTAATTTTTAAATTATGAAGATTAGGGTTTCTTCTTTTTGTTTAATTGTGATACACTCTAAGAGTCACAGTTTTAATAATATTTTATTTAAATTTCACTGGCGAAGTCCATCCAGTGAAAAATTATACCTTTGTTTTGCAGATGAGGGCAAAAGCCATCGGTTTTCCTGAATCGATAAATAAATTAGTCAACACTTAACCTGCCATAAAAATAAATTGGCTGCACACTGATTTGTCTCTCTCATGGTAGCACTAATATTTGTGTTGAAACAGGAATTGGTCATTCTCCCATTTTAATTTCCTATCAGTAATGATACTGAAAAAAGCTCGGGGTATGGCGCACTACTGGCCAGGCAGAAGACAAGAAAGAACAATGATATTCAGGTACCTTTTAGAGGCAGAAGCTCCATTACCTTATCTAAAGCTCAATGAACATGCTCCTTAACCCTGCCTCTGTTTCCTGAAGCTGCAAGAGGACTACCAGCACTTTTTCACCAGGAGAGCACAGTTAAGAGGAGACAAGTTCTGTCTTTTCCCTGAACTTTACCATCTCCAAAGTAATATCCCAAGAGACCACCACCCACACACACAGGCTGCACTTACAATAGTAAATGCTGACGCTCTTATATGACTCCTGGTTCTGGAGATTTAAGAAAATCATGTAACAGAATATGAGATGGGATTAACGGGAAAAGCTGATAAAGCTTCATTCACGAAGCACTCTAGTGAGCAGGTCATTCTGGGGTTCTGCTGGGAAGCATTCATTGCAGAAAGAGCAAAAGCAGAGAAATGATCAAGAGATCAGTTGGTCAAAAAAATGAGGAAAGCAGCAGCTGCTCAAATGATTCAGCCTAACAATATGGGAGAAAAGATAACACTTAATGGTCAGGCAGACAACTCCCCAAGTGCTATGGTTGATAAAATGAACCACATGGAGCAAAGGAATGAGATGGAACAATGCTACAGTAGTAACTTAGTAAAGAACTCCCCCCCCCCCCGAATCAAACAAGGCTTTCCAATGGCACTTGCCTTAACTGCATTTGGGGAAACCAGCTACAGCAAGAATTTCCAATCTGTGCCTACTCTTCATGCGAGGCCTTCTCACAGTATGTAAGTTAGTGGTTACACCATTTCTCCCTCTGTTGCCTCTTCTGAACTTGCCAGAGTATGCTGTATTTGCATTTCAGCTTTGATATTCATCTTCTCTAAATTTCTGCCCTGTGCTGGAATTTCTTGGCTCATACAAGTGAAATGTCAGATCTTCTCTAGCTGCTCCTGCTATGAAAAACATCTTGCTAGAAACAGGAATTTTTTGAGGATAATCATTTTACAAAATGTACTGTTGCTTCACACCAAAACATCTGGAAAGGCTGAGATTAAGCTTTCTTCAGCTGCAAACTATCATCAGTCTTCACATCATCCCACACACACTGAAGGTATTGGATGAACTACTGTCTTTGGCAACAAAGATAACAAATCAGCTAAGTTGCTGAAGAGCAGAGCATCAGACAAAAAACGTATCTTCTACCAAAATATTCCTGAGTAACAACTGACTATTGTTAGTGTATCAACTTTTGTCTTTTAGAAGGCTTAGTTCACACAAATTTTTGCTGATAAAGATAAATGTTTATATTACAATAAATACTACAACCTATTGTGAAGAAATAATTCAAGAAATGTGTCTTTAATGTAACTTGACATCTTTACACTTATGCAGAAGTCACATTTTCAGCCATAATACCCACTGGCTAAATATGAGCAACAGTTAGTACGGCTGACCCTCTTAACATTTCCCTTATTTTCATTCTGATCCTCCTTGACGGGCTGGAAATGTTCCAGTCTATAGAACAACAGAGACCACCACATAATACAACCTGACTCAACCAGAAGGCATACTGAGGGAGCTGGTAAGCTCAGAGGAAATTGTGTGTTCACGCAGAATATACCGCAGTTACAGGCAATACTAGCTGTCAAGAACATAATTTTCTGGCATCGCAGCCCTTGACTGATAGTTTTTCAGGTAAGATACAGAAAGGAAATAATATGTATACACACAGAGCAAGCTTCCCATTCTTGGTACAGGTTTACCATAGTGTGACTAACATTGAACCAACAGTATAAAACATTTAATCATATTTTAAATCCCATTATTAATAAAACAGCTTAACAAAGTGACAACAAGAAATCTGAGTCTACAGGGTCAGAAAGCACTACAGGTTCTCTCTCATCTTTATCTTGTACTCTAAGCAGCGGGAAGGAAGGGACTTCCATAAGAAGATCTATGAATGTAATTCTTCAATATGTAAAAAGTCTCAAGCAAAAGGGCCCTCAATGATCCCCTAATATCACAAGGAAAGCTATCCTGTATCTACAGAGAAAGAAAATGAGAATTGCTTTTCATCCCCAGCTATGTCACTGTAGTGGACACTGTGGAGAGAGAGAGCGGATAAGCATTCCTCAGAATGAATTCCACAGAAAGAATAAAACAATCACTTTCTGTTCTCATGCAAAGACATTATTTTAAATCCTTGATGTACTCTTCTTGCAAAACAATCCATCTAAAGCTGTTAATATCCTCACAAGATAAAAGAAAAAAAAAAGAGTAACAGAAAGATCAGTTTCAAGTACTGTGGCACAGTCAAACTTTAGAATAGTGACAATTAAAACAAAAATAACACTGTAAGCAGCCAAATGTACATGTCTGTCCTACCCACAGGGAATCTTTACTTCATAAGAAAAATTAAATAAGCAATATAGTTATCCTGTGAAAAAAATGGATGCCTTTTTCATCCTGATTCACAAGAATTTCTATTTTAAGTCAGTAAGCCATTTTCCACTAATAGAAGCTCGACTAGATTTTCTGCCTGCACAGTCAGTAGAAAGAATTAGTCACATGAGAATTCAGCTTCAAGCTTTAACATCAAAGTCTAATGGCTGTAATTACTAGTGTCCTCTTTTAACATCCCCTCCAATGGAGGGGAGTCTCTGCTCTCCCTAGTCCATGTAATCTATGAAAGCAACAGTGTATGTATTAACTATGAGGAGGCTTCTCAGCTCTAGGCTAACCTGGGCACCCTTCTCTTCTGTGTACTCCTCCCACTGCCCCATGGTGATTCCTGGAAAAGGAAGCATTAACAAGCCATTTTTAAATACTCCCTGCTGTCTTACCTAATTGATTAGGTATTAATATTGCTTTGTATTGCATGTTTCAAACAGAAAGAGGAATATAATCACTTCAAGCTCCCAAGAGCTATATAAAAAATGCAGACCATTTCAGAGAACCCCAGAGAATCCTCGCTTAAGGGCAGATTTAACTAACAGTAAGTTAGGCTGTGCAATGATAAATGCTCTGTGAAGTTTTGGTTTAAGGAGTGATACTCAGTTCACAGACATTCTGTTTGCAACTGTTTCCTAAAATAGACATGTTTTATTTTACTCCCATTTGTTTTCTGTTACTTAATGACTGACATTTTTCCTACGCACACTAGAAAAAAAGAATTAAGATATTATTAAGCTGGGCCACGCATCATTACAACCACTACAAGAAACCACATTATTCTCCTTTCACTCCTCGCGTTTTCATACTTGTAAAATCCAGTAGATGCCATCAGAGTAGCTATAACTTTATCAAATCAACTTAGTAAAGTCAGGCGCAAATTTAAATTTTAATGGAGAAAAGCTATTTGCTTGGACTTGTCATTTTTTACTTCTTCTTTCTACTGTCCTCTGAGAACGTTACGTGGAACTATCTATAAGAATGAGATTGGTATCCACTTCAAATGTTTCTCTCATTAGTACAAGCAAACAAGCAGTATTTTAATGGATAAAACAGGTTTCTAAGCCAGATTTTATGCTCTTGCTTTCTTCTTTACATTTGATCATAAACGTAGATAAATAGGTTGACTTACTCTCCATTTTAGAGTACATGCTTTAACACAGTGATCTGGAAGCCTGAATTTCTTTTACATTTTAAAATATAATTTAATTGCATGAGCAATCATACTCAATTGAATGAATCCAATTTGGAGAGTGAAATAATATCTAGCATGACAGAAAGAACCTGTGCTTTCTCATCCAAGTAACAGGATGTTGCCAATTAGTAAGATATAAAAGCCAGTAGCAGATTACTACCAGAGGGAGGAAGGGGATGATGAGTTCTCTGCCTTTCAGAGGGGGGTACCTTCTGTGCTTTATCCATCTCCTTTCAGGGTTGAAAGCCTAAGAGCAAAATCTAGCACAGTTGTTATCCTCATTCAGTTTATTGAACAGAGTTTAAGATCATGCTCACTATATTTAGAAATACGTCACCCCATATAGTTAAAACCCTCAAACTTCAAATACAAATGTATTTATGGACTGATTTCAGACAGCACTAAGCTACTTTTCCAGTTCTGTTAAAACAATGGGATAAGTTTCCCCATTTCCCACAATGATTTCAAAACATAAAATACAATTTAAAAACCACAGACATGCAAAAAACCACCACTGACCAAAGATAAGTCACACCTGAACAGGGGCTAACGCGATTAGTAAGACCTGAACATTCCTCAAACTGGAAGTAGCTGTATAAATAGTACAGCAGATAATGGAGGGCTGCCCATCAACACATTGACAAATAGCATTAAGAGCTCTGTAAGAGAAATCAGCCACCCCCTAATGTACAATATAAGGCACATACTGCTGTAGGTAGAGTCTGAAACTACCAGTCAACCTGTACCTGTTATAAACAAAATACATTACACATGTTCGTACCACATTCTCATTAATTCTACTGATCAAAAGAGTATGAGGCAGCTGATGAATATAAAATTTCTGCCTGTACACCAAGACTCCAGTGATCTTCACAGTGAAAGCCAACATGCATAAAGAAAACAAACACACACACCAAAAAAAACAACACAAGTTTGTTTAACAGCCTGCCAGTAAGTAATCATACTAAAGCATGAGCATGTACCTGAATAAATAAAGCAAAATACATTTTATAAATGATCTACACAAAATAATCTTTCCTTCCAAGTGCCCGCCTCTAAGAGTCCACTGGGGACATTCACGAGAGTCCTTAGTTTGTAAAGCTGTCAGCAAAACAACACTTTTCATTTCTATGCCTTTGGGTTTTTTCATGCATTTGTTTTCTGTTGCCTACTCCATCTTTATCAGAAGCCTAACAGGAAGAAGATAAACTGGCTTGAGAACAGCCACTGAGAAAAAGATAATAAATATTCAGAAGAACATAGGAGAGATGTTTTCAATGAAACATTTTAGAACTGAAATCTTTCTTTTCCATTTCCATTCAATGCTGTAAGTAGGTCACAGATGCTGCATGCCCCATGCCAGCACCTGAGAGCTGTACACAACTATTCACCATTCCACTATCAAGACAAAGAAATGCCTTCTCCAAAAGCAAAAAAAAAAAATCAGCTAGTTTTCCAATTTTTTACTGGAACATGCTAATTTGGAGAAATTGAAATGTCTTATCAAAATCGGTCACTTTGAATAAAATTTATCTCCATTTTTTTTCAGATTCTTGTGTTTCTTGTCTCGTTTCTCAGATTCAGAATGCTCTTCTCTCTAGAAAGGGCAGTTCACAATAGAACGGCTCCACTCCTATCCCAGGGGATGCTCTGCCCATCATACTTGTGTCTGCCCTTGGAGGAGAATATTCAAAACACCTCAGTTATGTCTAGATTAAGACCAAAAGCAAAAGCCATAAACGAATTCTTGGTTTTGGAAGCTCTAATGAGAAAGCAGTAATTTATACCATCCTACTGTAGCCTGCACAAACACATCCTCAGAAGAACACATATAGAAAGGCCTAAAGCTATACCTGTCGCTTCACCTTTTTCAACATGTGCACCAATTAGCTTTGTGCAGAGATGGAAGCTGAAGTCACTGAAGTGCAATGGTTAGAAAAACATAATACTGTAGACACAAATGTCATCTGAATTGCTACTAAAAATGTGGAACCATTTCACTTACTAATTTGTGGGTGAGCTGGATGGTAATAAGAGGAGATCCTGACAGACTGTGGGACAGCTTGGGCAGAGGTTCCACTTTGACAGAGATAAGGTAACTTGCTGCTGAGATCATATAACCTTTGTAGGCAGCAGCTTCAGCAATCCTTGGGAAGAAACAAATATATTAAGGAAGTATAACAACCACATTTTTCTAGTTCACCCACACCACCACACCCACAGAAACCTCCTTCTTCCCTTCAAGTCAATGAATTTCCAGTAAGATCTGGCCCCAAAAGATATTAGAGGACTAGAAGCAACAGCTAAAAAGTATAGGGAACATCTTTATACATTAGGGCACTTGAAGTTTTAAATATTCCTTCATTCTGCTCCTCTTTTGCAAAGTTTTATGAGCCTTGCTGAAAAGGCTTTTGATAATTTGGAAGAAACCAATGAAGTAAGAGATGTAAGAAAAAACTGAGAAAAGCAACCAAAGTGAGAAGAAAACTTGAAAGGATTTCAGGCTGTCTAAATAAACATACATATTAGTGTCTAAGAGAGATAAACTCATATATAAAGCATATAAACATATACATAGGAATATACTTAGAAATATTTTACAGCTTTACTTTGATAAATTGATTTTGTCTAATTTGGTTCATTAGACTAAGTCAGGTAACAACACAAACAGCTAAACCTGATTATTCCAGGTAATGCTTTTTTTCTAGGCTAAAGTAATTTTGCAGTACCTAAGGACCCTTTTATTTCTTTCAGCTAAAACTTATGACTTTGACATTTTTGCACATTTAGGAGTAACTAAGATCCATCCGGCTGTAGGGTAAAATTTTTTACACCATTACTAACAAACTGCAGAAGTAAAACAGTCACCATCGTCCACCTCCTGAGTATGTGAGTGACTGGTATTTACAATGAGAAATATGAGCCACGGCAAATTAACCATCAGCATGGGTTTTCAAGCATAGCACACCACTGGGAATAATCACTTTGCAAATCACATTAAAAAACACCTTATTTACATCTGCCACCACTTTGCAGTGGTTTCTTCTTTTCCTCTCAGAAAAAATAAGATAGTAATGTCAAACATTAAAATAATTTCACTGAAATCCTCAGCAAGGTGAAATAAAACAGAACTCGTTCAGCACAACCCCAAGCACCAGTCCTTAGTTCTGACCACAAAAAACACAACAGTATCAGAAACGCAGTAACCAGCATGTGAATCGAATTTGCTCATCTGAGAGCAGAATTTGCTACTGCAACCTTAAATCAAAAAGTTTAAGTTTATACAGAAGGACTCAATGTAAAGACCACTATCTGACATGGAGATTTCTCCTTTGAAAATTAACAGGATGAATATTTTTTCCTCACATATTACTTCCTGTTTTAACTATTGAGAACTAGATGAATTTTGAAGCATGAAAGAGCTTCAACAGAAGCAATACACTGTGTTTGTGTTTCGTGCTTGCACATGCAAACCTTTAATCACTGTGGCCCTGGATGTTAGACTGCAGCGAGGCTGTCATCCAATTACTTTCAGTGGGATTACTACAGGTTTACACAACCTGTATGTGAGGAGGAGCAGAACTGGTCTCAAAACCTTTTCTTTATTGTGATTCTTTTTTTTTTTTAAAGACTCAAAACTGACTTCTCTTGGAAGCTGTTATTTATGCAGTCTGGAAATAGGAGTCATCTGTCTGCACAGCACAAAAGCTCCAAGAGTTCTGGTTTTCGCTTTCTACCACAAAAGAAATAAAAATTGCCCTTAAGAAGAAAATGGACATGTTTCAAATTACAGGTGTTCAAGAAGCCCAGTGCCAGAAGGAACATAAAAGTCTTTAAAACAAACTACTCTGCGAAAATGTTGTTACTCTCCTGAAATGTAAAAAAGTTAGAATAGCCCATAAAAATAATACCCAGCAGAAGAAATACATACTTATTTTTAAAACAGCTTTCGAATACCTGGAGTTTGAGTCCCGTGCTAAGCTAGTATTCCCTGCTTTGCTAGATTTCTAGATGCTATTTTGGACATATCTGCATCTGGAATTTTAAGGACATGATGCTGTAGTGCATGACATATTGCAAAAAGTTCCAGAAGTTAGAATTATTAATATATTAGGAGGTGCTTCTCCTCCAGTGTCTTTATGTTTGTCTTTAACAAGGCAGGGCCAAATCCTTCCATCTTGAAAGTGAGTACTGAAAAATACATACAACTCATTGGCACAGGAATAGGCATCCAGGTTGTCCTACCCCACAAAACTCAAAAGACATGACATACCTGATTTATTGTGCTAGATCAGCGATCCAAGAGCTATAGACTCTGTGACAACATGCTAGAACATAGTATTTTGATATGTAGCATCTTTAGTCATAATGAGTTTGCTAATCTTTGACCTAAGTCAAGACCATATTAATTCTCTCTTTGAGAAGCTGAGATTACAGCTTGTTATCTTAATAAATTGCACTGATCCTCCTCTTTGAAAAACACAAGCTGTCTTAAATTGTTACTTCTATTTCCTCATGCCACTAAGAAATATTACACACTAATGACACGGTTCCTTTACAGCCACCGGCAAAGTGCCCTTTTCTTCAGAGAGAAGGGTAAACAACAGCACAGCTTGCTACTTGATTTAAAAAGGCCATGAGATTATTTCAGTGTGATCAAGTGTGGTTATAAGACAAGATTCTTGACCCTGAAGTTCACAAATGAGTTCATGTGATCATGACCTTCCAGCTGAGATGCTGGATATTTCCTCCTACTGTCATAAAAAACACACAAAAAAATCAGAGACTGGAAAAGACTGGAAGAAAGTATAAACTAATATACACACCACAGTGAAGATCAAATAAAAACATGAAGTCATACTAACTTAAAAGGAATGTGTAATAACTTACATGAATGGCCTTGCAAAATTCTCTGGGGAGCTGCATTGCTGAGAGGTATACAGCTTTGCATTTACTTTATCTTATATGCTAATGATTTCATTGATGCAGCATGTAAAACAAAAGGTCTTTAAAGCATTGCCTGGTCTCCTATTATAAAATTACCTTACAGGTTTCTAGGATTAGTATTCAGATTTCATCTAAAAAGGGATGTTATGTTTTCTTGCTTGTTTCATTTAAGTGCTTTATCTTTACATGCGTCAGGAGAAAAGAAGTAATTTCCTTTTATGAGACAGATTAAAATTATGAAATTCTAATACCAGATCTGATGAATGGAAGGAGAAGACTGAGAAAGACAAACATGTCACTATGTGAATCTATTTTATTACAACATAAAATATCTGAAGTAAGCTTTAACCTCTCTCTAGTTAATGACTACATGTCCTCAGTGTTGCAGAATCAGGAGTATGGCTCATAATTTATTTATAGTTGATAATGATATGACTGTTATAAAGGTATATCAGTAAGGAAATAAACAAGCTGTTACAGCATGAGAGGTTTGAGGTACTTACCTGGTATCCATAGGGTTGATATTATGAAAGAAATAATGCATATTATGGTAAAGCAGGCCAACAATGGTAATCCAAGCTGTGAAAAAGGGAACAGGGGTTATTCCTCAGAGGAACCGTTTTTAGCAGGAGACAATTCTCTCCTAGACCTGAAACTCTGTGTTAAGAACCTTGACTCCTATAGATTTTCATGTCCTTGCTTTAGCAGATTTCTGAAGATTCTTTCAAATTAAAAGGTATTAATATCTTGCAGTATAGCACAGGAGACAACAAAAGCACAACAGAAGGATGCCTGCCCTGTGCAGCTGTACTTCAAAAATAAGTTGTTAATCAGTTGTCAATGATTAATTCCCACACAGCACTAGAAAGGGTCACAAGACATACCAGAGGATGTCTTAATGGTAGCTATAGCAATCTCAAAACTACTTTGCAACTACCGACATTAACTGGCAGTTTATGAAACTCACACATGGGCGACCAGTTTCCACTTTGGTCATCTATTTGCTGCCTGCATTCCAAATACTTACAGGTTCTCCAGCATAAGAATGAAGAGACAGACACGTATTTTCTAAGTGTCAGCCACACAGATGTCTTTTGTTATCCTTATTGCTGGGTTCCAAGTATTTATAGTGTCAACTATTTAAAGTGGAATAATAAATTTTTAGGTTAGCTCGTTCAGACAGTGCAGAAGTGTGGCCTGAGGGCTGAAAATACTCACAAGTGAGCTTTAGCTGGGAGAAAGAATTGAAGTTTAATGGGCTAGCTCATTTCAGGGTACCAAGCATGATTATGTTCTGAAGGAAAGTTTAAGTGGGAAAGGAAAAAAAAGTCCTCTCACATGCTATTTTTGACATTACAAGTTGGTTTGCAATTACAGTTACTGCAGCCTCAAAGCACTTGCAGTGAAGTCTCCAGCCAGAGCCCCCTGCCAGTGCTAAGAAACAAGGCTGCCATCACAAAACAGGTAGACAGTTCAGCAATTATTAAAGTATTTCTCACTGCAGGTTATTTGCAGCTGACTTTGCACTTTCTGAATAGGGACCAACTTCCCTTCAACAGATGAAACTGCAGAAAAGTCTCTGCAGTATAAATTCCATGGGCTGGAATTTAGGGCATGTAAATCAGATTTTCAAAGATTTGAGAATGCAAGTAGATGCTTTTCTTTAATAGGTTCCTTCAATCCCTGATTAAAACATAGATAATTAACTTCAAACATTGTTATTTTAGGGTCTTGACTAAAGCTTCAGATTTCTGCCATACCTTGCTTTTGAGATTATTAAATTTTAGCTGAGATATGGATTTCTGAGTTCTGCTTTTTGCATTGACTGTACTTTACATCTTCATTTCTACTTCTGTAGCTGTGGTTGGTTAAAACAGTCATTTTACAGTTTAATCTCACAAACATTTTAAGAGTGATTTTGCATGAAGGGATAAGTAATACCTGAGCTGACACCTTGGAATTTCTGAAAAATAACCAGTTCAGATAATGAAAAAAGTGGTGGGTTTTTTTGAAATTATGGCTTCTCTGCTATGAAAAGATGTCAAAATTAAACAGTTTCAGTATCTGTGGCCCAGCTCTATTATTCAAGATTAATTCAAGTAATATGAAAAAATCTACCACATCAATCTTTTATTTATAAGACAGGACAACTACTGCTTCTTCAGAAGTAGTACAATCAACAGCAATCTGACTAGTAACTTGGAAAAAATAAAGCAAACTAAAACCTGCTTTCAAGCAAAATCATTTTTGGATACCCTGTTTGCATGACTCTGCTGCTCCCTCTAAATCCTTCCCTTACCTTTTTCAAGAAAAGCTTCACTGGGAATGGAAATATAACTCTGTCCTTGAGATGGAAATCGATAGTGGGACAAATTCAGCATCTGAGGATGCATCTTGATCAAGGTGTAATCTGTGTGATAGACCAAACAAAAATATGATTAAATACATAGCCTCTACAACCTACTTGACTATTTAACTAGACTTCCCTAAGAGCTATTACAAAGTCCTGAATTTAAAATCCCAGATATTTTCAGAAAATAGAGTAAATTCCCCAGGTATAAAATTGCCTTTTATAACTAGCTCCTTTATGACAGAGAAGGAGGTATGCTCACTGTTGGTAATACACCATGGATCACTTCTAGCCATGCTCAAATACTAAGCTTACTAGGGCAAGCAAAGCAGATTGATGACACATTCTTCCAATGACATTTGAAGACATTATTTCAGACCTCCACTGCTCCATTTGAGAATGACAGTATTCAAGACAGTACCCTACCACACATTAATGGTACTATTGAGTGCTCAGGTCATGTACCCCCTCACGCAGGTCCCAACAAGTCAGAGCAGAATGCCAGGACAGATAAATTACCTTTGCTACCTGTAGCATCCAAAGGCACAGAAGAAACCAGGGTGCTAGGATGCTGAACAGCAGTAAAATAAGGTTATCCTAAAAAGGTCAAAACTATTCCTACTACTTGCAATCTCTTGCAGAAACATTCAAAATTAAGATTTTTTAGCATTCAGATATCTGCAGCTTCAGAGTGCTGCATAGGAGCTCTAGGTGCTTTAACTGCCTATTAGTATAGTATTACTAGATTAATTTCATAGAATTTATGTTCTAACCCCCTCCCCAGTAACCTCAAAAAAGCTCAAAAACAGTCAGAGCAGATTACCTGTGCACTAACTGCACAGTCATATTTCTACAAGTGTAACACTGTTTTGTATTCAAAACAGGAAATGATCGGTTTTCATTTCCTCCTTAACGTTGGGAAAAGGACAGGGTACACAGCACAGAAGCGTTTAAGACATCCACACAGCCCAGAGAGAACATTCTCGCTAAATCCTACCTGCCACAGATGATGTGCCTTCAAGAGTTGTAGGTAAGGAGTTTTCATCTAGATTGCATGTCATATGAGCCATCACACTGTCAATAGTTTGAATAAGACTTCCAAATATGTAAGAGGTCTAGAGGAAGAAGAAATAGAAGGCTTTACAACAAAGAAAAATGCAGTTCATAGCACAAATTACAAAGGTGCCATGTTGAGTTCCAATGCGCGCCACCATCCAACCACCTAAAGTCAAATGTGACCTTCTCCACAACCTTTCCCACACACAGTGGACACAATTTTACATAAATTGTCCCAAATGTAAAGCCACTTCCCAAGAATTTTAGGCTAAAAAGTTAAGCCCATTAGCTATCTTTTGGTCTTAAAGCATTTTAGGCTTCAGTGAGACCTTGATTTATTTTAGTCACTCCCTCTCAGATTAAAAGGTCTCTGTTCCAAAGTCTGTGTTCCCTTAAAGACAGAAAAGAGAAAAAATTTCAGGAAATTCCTGAGATCTTCCTGCAACTATTTCTCTGCACTCTAAAAGGCACACCAGAAGAGAAAGAACACTTACAAAAGCTAGCTTTCCCTATATTAGTTTTAACCTCTTTCAAAGTCAGTCAGGCTGCTAAAAAAGTCCTAACAAGATTAACAATGCAGGCAAACAGTTTCATTACTATCCATGTGAAATTATGCAGCTGAACTAACCTACAAATATATAACTACTTGTCTTACCTCTGGTACCTCACTCCAATTGGGCAATAACACAAAGTCTTCTATAGCTTTTAAAAATGCCTAAAAAATAAATAAAACTACATTAATTTGATTATTTATCAACTACATCTCCTGATAATGATCAAAGGCAGGTCTCTGCTATGAATTTCTCAGGTTTAAGATTACAATCTCATTTTGATTCAAGTCACAAGCTCATGTCCAGTTGCCAGCACTCCTGCGTTCTGTACAGAGACATTTTAAAGTAATAACTTATTTATTCAAAGTAACACCACTATGAAACTCCCAAATTGCAATCACTAAACTACAGCCGAGGTGACAACACTGGAACTAAGACTAACGTGAGATTATACTCCCATTTTATCTAAATTCATATGACATCAGTACCTGTTTCAGCCTTCGAAAACTAGATACTTCAACAGCATTAGATATATATCTGGGTCACATCACTTGTACAGTTTATTATCTGCTTAGCTTTTGCACATTAACATTGGTTTAGAGCTCCAGATCTGTCATAGTGGGCACTGTTCAAGAGCTCAACATGATACAGTCCTGGTCCTAAGAGGCCTCACTGCTGAGGACAAACAGAAGGAAGAGAAAAGAGAGCAAAAAAAAAAATTAAAAAAAACACAACCAAAACCCACATCTCCTGCTTAAACTTCTCTGCAAAAATGCCTTAAACCCATCAATTAAATATACAAAGTTCCATTAAGAAACATAGAAGAAAGCTGCAAGAGTTTTCCGAGCATGATTTTATGAACTGTAATATATAGGGCAGGACTAGAGCTTCCAGAACTAGAGCTTCACTAAGTGAGCTTACTTTTGGGCAGCACAAACCATGCAGCCTCTCTCAAACATTCAGTATTGAATTCTGGCATGCACAGAAGTTATCCAAAATCCAGAACCCAGCCCAGACTGCTCAGAGCATTCAGTGAGTATCTCTTCTCGGGTCATAGCATCCTGAGTTACTCCAAAAGAGATGTGTTAGACACTGGAAAGGCAGGGAAAGCAGGAGCATAGGAGCTATTGAGCAAAGCAGCACTATTACAGAAAACACAAGACATTTATCAGAAGCAATACATAATGAATATGTGTCAGTAACCAGAAAGTTTACTGCATATCACTTAAATCTTCTGCTGTGAAGCAAATGACAATCAGAACAGATAACTTTACTGAAAACAGCATGTGTGCTCAGTGTCTGTCTTTCAGGAAATTAGCTGCAGACAATGCAAAGCCTAACCATCAGTCAGATAAATGACAGTCTGTATGTATGATCAGAACTCTCTTGTCTTCACTTCCAAAAATAGCTTTGCTAAAGATAATCATGTCCCACATTTCTGTCTGCAAATCACTTTCATGACACACAAAGCAGCAGCAGATAGCTTGAATGAGCAACAAAATGGCAACTGAAATGATGTGGGAAACAGGCATGATATGTGACAGGATGATGCTCCATTTTCAACTTAGAGCCCCCACAAAACTTCCAGCAAAACAAAGGAAACAATGTATTAGAGCTTTTTTGAAGGGTTTTTGCAACATATCTAACTGATCCATGAAATCCAAGCTTTAGTTTGCAAATGCTAAGCTTTTAACAACAAACCATCAACTGCTGTCCATGTAGTTTTCAAAAGAATTTATTTATATTGTTTGCCTGCATAAATAATCCTTGTCACCCTGGTGTTACCACAGGCTTAAAGGAACAATCACCAGTGGGGCCAGAGATGATTATTATAATAATAGCTTTCTAGCCTGCTAAAATCGGGGAATTAGACGCCCATCATTTTACAGAAGGCTAACTTTACCTTAGCAGAAAACTGACCTCTTGTCCTCAGCTCAGAGTGCCAAAAACACCTTCCCCTCACACATACTTTGTGGATTAGTTTAAACAAAAATAAATTAACTCCATTAAGCTTGGGACTTGATCTTTCCAGGAACCAGTTTCAGTGGAGATTTAAAATACGCCGGCACAGGAGCCCTGGCTGTGATTGGAACCCTGTGCAAGATAAAGCTATTGACCCACAAAAGCTAGGAACACCAGCACAGACAGGCCTTCTCCCACAGCTTCTCACCTCCAGAGCTGGCAGAGCAGGGTGTGTACCTCTGAACCTTTGATTCCAGAAAGAAGAGTGTATTATTTGGTGAAAGAGAAGCCAGGAGAGGCACAACTTGCCCTCTGCTTACAACAGGAGCCATAAATCCTAATGGAAGATTGGGCAGACAGCAGTAATTGGTAAATTTTAACCTTCTAAGGTTAAAGTGAATTAAAAAGATAAGAAGGTGAACCAAAAAAAGAAAGTGAATCAAAAAGAAAAGAAAGATAAGTGGTAAGAAAGCAAATCAAAAAGATAAGATGCTAAAAGATTATACTTGAGCAGGTAACCAGGGTCAGATTGAAACAGGCACAACCAGAATGCTCCCTACATCTGATTTATTTAGTTTGCTATCAGCTTACATATGCCTCCTTTTTGCTCCTGCCACCACTCAGATTGCAGTGTCTTGTAGCAATAGGCCCAAATACACTAGGTAATGCCCCCAAGAACTAATGAGACCTTTGAACTATTTTCTCTGGTTGAAAATCACCTTCTCCAACTCCCTGAAATAGCTACCGTTTTTTTCACATATATTTTCTGCGATCGCCAAAAACTGTCAAAGCTGCAGTTGAAATTCCAGCTTCTGGAGATATTTCAGGATTATCTGGCTCCACACACAGATGTGAAAAACACTTACCTCTGTTAGGCTCAGAGCAGTACTTTCTGACAACGATTTGTTGGGCAAGCTGAAGGACACGTTCTCCAGGTAGGCCAGCATGATGTCAGGGGAGCGGAAGTTCCCTCTCTCCTCAGTGAGATTTGTTATGATGGGACGATAGGCATTTGTAGAGAGCTACAGGAGAGATACAACTCATCAGAAATTATCCCATATGGAGATTGTTAATTGTCTTAGCCCAAAAGGGAGTTTGAAGCATAGCAGACTGCTGTGGAAGGGGATGACCTAGGAGGCTACAGAATCCAAGCGACAAGGAAAGCACACAGATAAACAGACAGACACGATAAACAGGCAAAATTTAATATTTCTATTAACAATTCAGGTCCCATCTGCTATGGTTTCCTGAAAGCCTCTGTGAGCAAGGAGAAAACTAATAGAACTTTGACACTGCAGATAGTAACAAAGAGAAAATACACTGCAACAGCTAATTGCACGTAGGTTGATTGCAGCTAATTGTATGCTGCATATGAAAAATTAATGTTAACAGATTTCATTACACATTTACTAAACAGATTAAAACAAATTTTGTTATGTGGTGAGATTATTTTTTTCTAATTTTAAAGGAAACAAGAGGAAATGTTCACAACATTGTTTTGAATGTCCTGTATCTTTCAAAGATCAATGAAACACTTCTGAAATGTTGACATTTTTCTTCTACTATAGAAATATTTTCTAATATAGATAATATTTTTAATAATTAATTCCCTTTCTCTGTCTTACATTAAGTGTTCTGTACTGGCTTGGCCCACAGTCACTAAAAGCTCTTCCTATGCGTACCTGGAAGTATTTATAAGAGGGTACTAAAATAATTGCACTAATGAAAATGGTTAAGTGAGGAGGCTCCATAAAATATACACATTCGGGCAGCATAGAAAAGAATTCTGGAGACTGTCCTACCACAGGTTTTGTAGTGGTTGTCTTCACAGACCATGGAAGTGTTGAAGAAAGCAGAGCTTGCATGCCTGGAGAAAACACATACACAAATGCAAGTGTTAATAAATCTGATATGTGCTATCCTGTGCATTTTATTTATGTGTGGTACTGTAGCTACACAGGCTGGTTTAAAGCATTTTGTGCAGTGATTCATCAGTTTTAATACTTATTTTAAATGCTTAGACCTTTGTTTGCAAACAGGAAATTTCAAGTGTTATACTTCAATGAAAAGGGACAACTGTACAATTAAAACACCGGCATCCACCTTCCTTTGTAGCGCTTCCCCAATATTTGTGCAAAGTATTTAGGGAAAATAAAAAAGAAAAATCTTGTCTCTTATAAAAAATAAGTTATAATCTGTAGGCACCTCTGACAATTTCATGCATAACCTTGCTGTATTTCTGTATATGAGAAACGGCGATTGGAACATCCAGGCACCAGAGAAAATGAGACTCAAGCCTCAGCTACAATCTCCAAATGTTAATGTTTACTTATATCTCAAGCCCGAATTGTTTGAGTGCCAAAAAAAATAAAAATAAAAATTCACACCCATGATTAGAAAAACATTTCCACATTAAGAAAAAAAGATTACCTATAACAACTATTCAAAGCCAATGGCAATACTTTCATTGCTTGCAGCAAAACTAAGGCACCCTCAAATCAAATAACATACGTACCAATGGCGGTATACTAAAGCTTTTGGGGCATGCTAGTGTTGCATAAAGTAAGTAAATGGTCAAAACACAACCTCCATTAGTAGTGTGAGCATATCAGAGTTAATATCTCTGTTATGCATTTCAAGTTGATTTCAAGCAACAGTGAGGTCACTATTAATCAGATAATAATCAGCAATATTAATCAGATAGCTTTACCAATCAATGTCATGTAATATCATGATATCCCCAGAAAATTACTACATGAACATGTAACGGATGATTTGTCATGGCAAAAAGAACAAACTCTATTTTGGGTGGTTTCCAGTTGTTCCATTTTAATAATATTGATTCAGTTCCATGTAAAGAGATTTAATTGGTCTTTTGTGAGAGAGGAATGAAAATTTTCTTCTAATCTATGCCTTACCAAGAATTTATATTTGCCACAAGTATGCTATTTCAGCACAATAAACCAGTAGTCACATACACAAGACACATTTTTCTCATGGATCCAAAAGGAGCATGATTACCCGTTCTATTTAAAACCAGGCTGTCCTATCATGTTTCTGATGTCAAATCACATAAGCCCAGCTTCAACTGTGCTTTAAGTCCCCCAAAGTCAGTAAAGAGATACTGAGAATAACTTTTATTTGCCATGTTGACTAGTATTGTAATATTCACTTAACTTCATTCCTCGAATTGAAAATCTTGTAAGACCTGAACAGTCCACTGCTTGGAAGGAAAGAGTAAAAGTTCAACACTCAACAATTCTCAAGTGTTCCAAATCACCTGAGCACTTTCAAGTAATATTGGCTTGAAATTTACCTCACTTAGAGAAATACATGGCATCCCTTTATGTTTTAATTCCTTAGCCCGTAGAAAATACACATCAAGCTTCATCTTCCACTAAGCAGCTAGAAATTCATTTTTCACAGACAACTTATAGTTCAGGATGACCCTGAAAACCTATGAACTAGAGAGATGTAAGAGAGGAAACAAAACCTCAACTCACCCCCCTCCCAATGTCATGCAACTTGGAGTACACTCACAAAAGCTCACAGCATGATTATCTGAATGTATAAATCGGTGAGTCAGCAATACAGCCTTCTAAAAATCAGCAGGAATTGAAAGGTAGAAAACAGTTCTATACAACATTAAAAATTAGGAGCTCAGCAGAATGACAGGGCCCAACTCTTCCAGCAGTGTTTCAAAAGCTAGCTACAAACATTCAGTTAAAGGATATTTGGACCAGCAGTAAGACTCCTTCCAAACTGAGGTACAGAGGAAAGAAGTAGAAACTGAAGTCCTGAATTGGATCTGCATTTGTAGAAAGAGCTTTCCATTACGCCTTGATTATTTGTTAGTGAAGTTGGGAGCATGGAATGCTGCAGAGGATGGTTGCTGCGATTTCACAAGAATTCAAGGGGTTAAAAAGCAGTTCTCTTTGTATTTATGTAACTCATACTTCTCTGACAGTGAAACAGGGAACACACGTAGATAGATCAGGCCAATTTGAAAAGCTCCTGCTCTTGAGTTTAGCAACATAACATTCTTCCTGAGTTACACTAAATCAGAGGATGTGATTTATGGTAGCTTTGAGCTGGACAGTGTTATAGTAACCCTAGACTGTTGTGAGAGATACAGCAGCCAAATCAAAAGCATTTTTCCAACATGTTCACATCATTATGATTTTTTTTAAGATTTTAAAGCCATTTGCTGTGTCAAATGAATCCTCTCACACCCAGAATTTCTACAGACCGTCATAGAAACCTTTTTTTAAAAAATAAAAAGATTTAAAAATACAAATCTTGAATGCAATTGGTACTATTTGTGTAGCAAAGCAAATGGCGATTGTTTCATTATATACCAGGTGGAGGGTTTCCTTGCTCAGCTACTTCAATTATGCATAAACTAGTTTATGGGATTTTTTATAAAAAATAAGGTTCTTTATATCATTTTACTGCTATAACCAAACCTGGAAGTCACACATGCTTTCTCATTTTCAGGCATGCATCAGAAGTTATGTGTTATTCAAAAGACTTTCCATTGTAAAAATGTTTCCCATGGGTTTAAAAGCACAAGAGTTATGGGTGTAACTGCTTTAGCTCCCAGTTACCTAGTAAGAATAAATGAAAGCAGAGAAACTGCCAGCAAAGCCAAATGTTCCAGATACCCCATAGCTTTATTCCCCAAGATGGATGTTTTCTAACTGCTACTCACACACAAGCACTTAATAGCAGCAGACTTTCTTGCACTGAAAAAGATCCATAGAACAACTGGCAGGGTTTACTGGCCAGCCTTCAAAGTCTTTGTTCTAATCCTGATCCTCTGCCTTTTGTATGACATTTCAGCTGATCTCTCCGAGTTCACAGACATACAGGAGTTAGTAAGTCTTTATCATTCCAGGAACTGGAGAGATAACCATTATTATTCCCATCTGCTGGAACACAATGAATCACTTGGCTCTAAGCTACACAACAACCACAGTGCAAGTTAGAAATTTGCAGTCATTCTTTCCTAATACTGCCGTACTTAACGTCTAATTATTGCTCCTTTTCTCTTGATGCTAGGGAATCTAACAACGGCTGTATACTTCAGGTCTTGCTAATTTTTTATGGCATTTTTAAGGAGCTATAACCCAGGATGAAAAAAATGCACAGTCAGAGATAGCTGAGTGTTTCAGTGACATTCATACCTGACAACTTCTGCCTCTAAAAATTATGTTCAATAGCCAAAAGATGTAAAATGAATACAAAACTTACACACTAAACATTTTTAAGTCAGCATATTTAAAGAATATTCATTATGACAACAATGCATATACTCACCAACAGCAGCTGTGAAGTACTGCTCGATTTCATTGGGGGTGAGTGCCCTCTCCCATATAATGAATTCATCAAATGCCCCATTCACATAGCGCTTGGTCTGATCCCCGTCTGTTCCAGTCAGTAGATTTGCACTGGGATCTCCATAATCATAGAAAACTTTCCCATCGGGATCAGTTGTGTTTAGAGTTCCATTGACATAGACTTTCAGTCCTTCCCTTGATTTCCAAGTAAAAAGAATGTGAGTCCAGTAAGGACCTGCAAAACATAAAAAACCACAGCAAAACCCATGAATCAATTCCACTTAGAGTCTTTCCAGTTCAGTATGTTTTTGCTGACTTGTGCAATGCTACAGAGCTGCATAGGATGTGCTAAGAGTGAGTTATGGAATGCTGATGTCATGTATATTAATCTTTATACCCATGGGGAAGCCCATACTTTGGCAGAACGCCTCTTAGCTTTTCTCTGAACCCTTTCTTGGGCTCTCTGCAGTTTCATAAATTATACTTGCTAAGTATTACTGGCCAAGATTCGAAGTCCCTTCAATTCTGTCTCAAAACACAGTTCAGCAAGAACTGCATAAAGGCTTCTAATACTGGGGAACAAGAAAATAGATTAATTAAAAATTGACAGTTTCTCTGTTATATTTTGAGGGCCAAAAACATAACATTAATTTTCACTTGGATTGGATATTCCACACATACATAAATTAGTCTACCATTTAGCTGCTTTTATCTTAAAATAAGATTTCCACACTGATTTATCAAGCTTTATAAAACTGTGCTACTACAAGGTGAGAAAGCCCTATTTTGCCAACATTCAGGTAGTAAATTAAGGCAAGAAAAGGTTTAGTGATTGTCACTGGCATTACTAGAAGAATAGAATTCATTCCAGTCACAAGGTATTATTGCTCCTCAACAATAAGCAGGTTAGACAGAAGTAGGAATATATGTGATGTACCAAAACGTCTATTAATACTATGCTATGGTATAAAACATTTGACGCTCAACAGTTAGCAAAATGACCAAAGCACTGAACACCCAGTTAGGTAGTTACCAAATAAAGTCTTAATTGAGGATGCAGTATAAGACAGAACATGTATCCAGTTTTAGAATATACCAAGAACTGTCAGGGATTGACTTGGATTCTTTGCACAATTTTCCATCTAAGCAGTCCATCTACTGATGTCAGTAACAATTCCACTTCACAAACAACTGAAGTTGGGTCTGAGGACTGTTAATGAATTGCTAATGTTCTGCAATACAGTATCACTGTTTTTTCAGTTCAAACTTTATTTCTCTGCCCACATCAAGAGAACTTCTAAGCACAGAGCTCTACATCTATTCTTATATATCCACTTCTCTTTCCTGAAGTTGTGCTCTTACCAATACACCTCTGTGCAAGAATAAAGTGAAATAAAACAACAAATAATTAAAAAAATGAAAGAAACTTTACCTGGTGGACTAAAGCTTGCTTTCCACTTCATCATTGCATTTCCACGGGTGTAAAATTCCACTGAGCCTTCAGCTTCATTTGAACAGATTTTGAAACCACTGGAAATAACTTGTCCACCAGAGGCAGGGAGAAACTTAGCCTGTTGGTCTTGAGTCTTCCAGAAAAAGGAAAACGTTACTCCTGATGAAAGGAAGCAAGAGATGTTAGTGAAAAAAACAAGTGCAATTAAAATTTTCCACTACTCTAGGATAAAGGGAGTGGGAATGCATTTGAGGACAGATGATCTGCTAGCATAAACAAGGACAGCATTTTTAAAATCAACAATGCTAGAACAGTTCAAATAAACATCTCTTCTTCAGTTTTGTATCACATTCACAGAGGACATTGCTGCTTCCTGAGTGGCTTCTATCACTTAAAATTGAAGTTCTTTGAGCACCAACAGTAATGAAGTTGGTTTTTTTGTTTCAATATTTTTATGTATTTATGCTTCCATTCCTTTGGCCTTATCTCTCCCAGACTCCTTAGTTTTCTCACCCTGCTTTGATGATCCCCTTTTCCTCCTATGATCTTTGCTTATTTCAAAACACAAGCTGCTTTTGTATCTCCATATCCTCCACTAGCATCTGCATCTTTTTTTCATGTCTACCAAATGCCAACAAAGACAGAAATGGTACACTGACTGCTTCCAAGCTACTGATGGGCTAACTGGCTGCCAGCATGCCTATGCTTATTGAGTGGCAACCATTGCTAATCACACTTTAATTCTTCTAGGCATGTTACTACCTGTGTTTTCACACTTCAGTGCTCCAATAATGGCTGAAAGAAAAGATTCAATGTAAAAGAAAGGGACAGAAACATCTGCAGAGCCACGGGTAAAATTCTGAGGTCCCCAGCTACACAGATACCACAAGATTCTTCCCAAAACTCAAGTGCAATCCTGCAAGTGCATGATTAACTTTGACCACAAATAATTCTGTTCAATTAGCAGTCAATTCTACTACTATACCGTAAAATTTAAGAGCCCTTCAGAATGCACATCAGTAAAGAAATATTATTTCTGTAAGATGGCTTGTTTCTCCAACAAAGGTTACCTCAAGAGACTTGACTGAAACACAAGTAGCAAATCAACCTCCCTTGCATTGCACAAATTCATAGTACCTCTGCAATAGGGGTTCTTCAGTCAAATACAATTACAAAAAAAAAATGACTCTACTAAACAGCTCTGAAAGGGTTCATCATTTACAGTACAAAGTGCTAACAACAACTTGAGTTCAGAGCAGGTTGAGAAAAATTTTATGAAGTACAGAAGCGGAAGAGGTTTGCCACAAAGAAGTGAACTGAGTTGGCAACAACCCTCAGTATCACCTAGTCTAAGCTGCCTGCTGAAAGCAGGGCCAATTTCAGAGCTAGATCTGGCTGCTTAGAGCTCAGCTGTGATTTTAAATGTCACTCCACATGCAGATTGCACAGCCTTGCTGCGCAAACTACCCCAATTCTTGGCCACACACATTGCAAGGAAACTTATTCCCTAGGATCTAATCAGCATTTCATGTGGTACAATTTGCCTACATTGTTGCCTGTCATGTTTTCATTGTGCATCTCCAAGATTGGTTAGCTTCATCTTCTTCTATAACCACCCAGGTATCTGAAGACAGCCCTTAGCATTGTCTTTTTTTCATGGAATAAGGAAAAGCTTCAGCCTCGGCTCCCATGTCCTACTATCCAGCCCCCTGAATCATCTGCTGGACTCACTCTGGCTTGTCAGCTTCTCTTCTATATTAAGGGTCAAAAATGGGAGACAATACATCAGATATGCCCTCAGCACTGAACAGAGGGTAATAATTATCTCCCTTAACCTTCTGACTATGCTCTTTGGATCTGTAGTCAAAGTATTTGTCTGGCTGATTTTATAGTGAGCAGTTCTGCAGGCCCCCCAGGCAGTATGAACTTCACCAATTTGCTACCAGATAGCTCAGCACAAGGTAATGAAGCCCTCAAGCTATTATGTACACTTATTGTTAAAACAACTTTTTTTTTGTTTGTTTCACAATTGTATAATTAAAAATGGAAAGGCCTTAAACAGCTCACTACAGTCATCAGAATTTTTTTCCCCACTACTATCTGGAATGTAACTTCTTTTTTATTTCACATATTCTTAGCAGAAAAGTTTAAAATTGTATTATCACAGAATAAATATCTGTAGCATATTCCTGTCTAATTGCTCTGTTTATCCTCATGACAGCATCCATTGATTTACATGATACGCATACTATTCCCTAAACACTTTAAACATGATAAAATAAACACTGTGGAAATGCTAATCAGTTAACATTGGCCTCCTAGAAATCAATCAGTATATGAACATCATCAATCCCAGTTTGCTAGATCTTGATGGATATTGGCTTAAAGCTTTAAATGCTGTGAACTCCCAAATGAAGAATTTGAGGCTTCTTGCAAGCAAGTTGCAATACCTTCATCAGCAGATAAGCCTGAGTTCATACTTCAGTTTCTTTAACACACCAGTAACAGGTTGAAACATACCATCATCTTCCATCACCTCAAAGGGCCACCAACACTGACCATGTTAATTTATTACTGCTATTAATGAGATTCCTCTGCCAAAGTCTCTTATTTTTTTTTTAGCATTTCACCACATTTGAGAGATGTGGAAGTGCTGGTATTCCTTCTTTACGGGCTGGGAGATGAAGTTTAAATGACGTAGGCAGAGATACTAAGTAATAAAGCATGTCTGTAGCAGAGATGGCTTCGCTTCTTTCATTGTCTGTCCTATTTGACTACCCTGGATAGCTACTCATCATCCTGTAGTCACAAGAAAAATGTGGATCTAAATCCTCCTTATGTGTACTTCAGTTCATGAAATGCTGAAAGTAAAAATTAAAAGGCACACAACAAATACAGAGTTATGAAGTGCTATGTTGTGCATACGACTGCTTTTTTGATTTTTCTTCATTTTAACTTCCCACGTGTTGACCAAACTCAGCTCCTCCTGTGTTCAAACTGACTATTAAGAGAATATTCTCTTGTATCTTCCAAAAATGTTTCTTTTGACTGAAAATGCCACTTCAAGGAGGCCAGAATTGCTTTACAAAACACCATCTTTAAAAATTACTCATGAAAGGAGGAAGGTCAGGGAAGAATATTTCAATATCTAAAAAACAAGAAGAATTTGTTTTCTCAAGTCAAATCAGCGTTCTGAAATGTCATGAAATTTAGCCTAGGAAAAAATAATGTTATTTCTGTTTCATAGGTTGTAATATTTCATCTGAAAATATCCTGAGATTGTTTCAGAAAGCGTTCCCTGGTCAAGTGTACTTAACACTGGTTTCACACAAATGCCACAAACAAACACCAAAGGATGTTTAAGCAACAGGAGGCTTGAATAAAATTATATCTTATCATTGCTGCAGGTTTTATTTGATTCAGAGAAAAACAAAGACACATTGTTTAGATACAGGGGTGTTGGCTTAGCCTCCCCCCCCTTTTTTTACACTGCTACTGTGATTTAGTGTTTACTGTTTATATGATTCCATATTTTATCTGCTGAACATTTCAGTGTTTTATGGGTTTAATGTTCTTGTTAGGAAGATACGGGGAGTGCTGTGGTACTATAAAAATAATTTATTGTTATCATTACATTATACTATAGATGTAGAAATAATATGATTTACTGATTATTTGTACTTCCAAATAGTATGAAAAAAAGAGGTATGAAGCGATACAGCACGTATCAGAAAAATACCTACGGTAGGACACTGACTTACTTTTTCCTAATACTCTCAGGTAACAGCCACGTACCATCTGGTCTGAGTTTTGCCTAATTTCTTAAAATGCTCATACATGACTCTTGCATTAGCAGCTAAAAAAAAAACCCCAAAACAAAAAAAACAACCTATTTCAAGTGATGTCACCTGTTTGAAGAACGGCCCAAACCAATAAATGCCAGAAAATTCAATGTTACCCATACTTCTCAAGCTTAAGGACTGCTGGAGTTTACATATGAAAAGCCACAATTTTCCACTGCTCCATTTATACTCAATGTTAAGTCTCCAGTGAATGTTTTATGCTAGTGACTAGTTGTATGTTTGGTTTGACAGTCACATACAGTTTTAATGACCTTCTGTAAGCAGCACATTGTTGAACCTGTGCCCCCATTCTAGCTGCCATTTTATGAATATACCCCAAGAAGAGGAAAGGGAAGAGAAATAACAATTTTGTTATCTCCAGAGATAGATCTAAAAAAACCCAAACAAACCCAAAGCCAAAAAAAAAAAAAACCAAACACATTCCTGCTAAGAGACCACACTGAAAAACTGTCTCTTAAAACTAAACTTGAAACCTGTAGGACACCTTCTATTCTTTGTCAAACTGCAGTTCTTGTATGATCAAACTTGGTGCCACAGGCAAAATTTTAGGGCACTGAAAGCTTATTTTAGTTTTTGTTTGATTTAATTGCAGTGTACATCATTGATCTGCGTAGCTGGTGATTAATTCCAATTTAAATTGCAGCTAGGAAAGACTAAATTTTCAGCAACATTTAACTATTTTAAAAGTCAATGAAGGAAAGTGTCAAGCTAGGATTTTAGAATTCATTCCAATGAGGAAAGAAGCAATAGTCACTGAATTACGTAATTTGACAGCAAAGGAAATGTTAACAGCAATTAATGAATTTACTAACCTTCAGGTCCACAAATTTCTGGATTACTAATGCAAGAATTTTGATAGCTTCCAAAAAAGAGAAAGGTAACTCCCTTCTTTTCAGTGACGTAAATTCCTTTGTTCACCATTCCTTCTACAATATCTAAAGGAAAAGAAAAATGCAGTTTAGCACTTGTATAAATCTAAACTTCCCAGAAACACAATTTTAATGCACTTGTATACCTCCTATGTTTATCCAGTCTCAACTGTAGGTTTTTTTTTTGTTGCTGTTGCTGGAGGGTTTTTTTTTCCGTTTTGTTTTTGAGTTTGGTGGGGGGTTATTTCTTGGGAGTTTGTAAGGTTTGGGTTTCTTCATGAACCATACAGGTAAGTCTCATTTCTTGTCTTTGATGACCTCTTTGATGAAGAGGTCAACAAGTTTTGCCTCTAATTGAGAGATAAAATTTAGTTTATTTTAAAAATCCGAGTGTGTATTAGACAATGAAGCAAACATTTTTTTTAGTCACTTGAATTCTAAGTTCATCTAGCCAGGTTTACGCATAACATAATGTATGCCTGTTTCCATAGCATTTTCCATGCCATTGATGCCACTCTTTTTAATGTTTGTACTGAATATATCTTATTATCTGCAAACTATGCCAATGGCCTACATAGCAGATAAGAAAGCACTGAATAGAATTAAGGTCATTTGAAGTTCGTTATTAATAGAGTTCATATTTGCTAGCATACTTTCACTGTTAGAAAGTAAAAAAACAGGGTTTAGCATTCAAATATAAAACTCCAAGCATCTGAGCAGCCCTAATGACAGTTTTATCACTTCCATCCTTCTAGTTAGGTCAGATTTTCCAAGAAGTAAACTAGACGTGAGTTAAAACCTAATTGTAAAGTGGACACTTGCACCTACACAAGTATGAATGCTAGTGACTTAAATTAAATGACGAAGTTTCTGCTTGTGTAGATGTGGCTAATTTCCAATCATCAGGTTTCTGCCTGGAGAGTTGCCATTTTCTGTTTTCCTTTTATCTCCTGGTGTGTTGATGTAAAAAAAGGAAAATCTTACTTCCTGGCTTTGCAAATGTGCTTGGTTTTGTCTTTCTTAATGTGTCCTTTAAAAATTACTAAGAAATAGTGAAAAGCAAATGGCTTCTTTTTCCTTTTAACCTTGAAAGGCAAGCAAAAAGAAAATCAACCTGTTGTTCTTTATGACCCTCCAAAATGTTATTTCAGTTTATTTTAACTGTACTACAAATATAATCAGTTTCGGAGGACCACTGGGGTCCATTCTCCCATGGGCTACCACTTAGTATGAAGATGTCTCTCCTAGGAGTTCAGAGTACTTCAGGTAAGACTGCAGGACAGCTTTTTCAGTAACAGATGACAACGTAAGCATAAACAGATCTTTACCACATGTCCACACGAATCAAAACTCAGTGTTAACTTTGAATCCAATGTTACAAGAACTATCCAAACCTTGACAAATGCAGAACAAAAAATATGTAAATCCTCACCTACAGTTGCAGAGAAGTTAGAGTAGGCAGAGTCATTGGTATATACAAAGGTAGAGTTATGGGAAGGAAGCACAGTGAAGTTGTGGATTCTTAGAGCTGGGTGGAACAACAAAAGAAAATAAGCAAAACAATGAATAAACACAATCAGTAATGAATTGACCAGTTCATATCTCTCAACATATAGATGTTGATCAGTGGCCTTTAAAATTATCATGCAACCACTTCTCCTAAGGACTTACATGCTTGTGAATGTTACATTCTTTAACTACACAAGGTAAGTAAATGCAGTATCAGTTAAACATTAGGGTTTTTATACTGTAAACTGGGAGGGAAAACTATTAAGAAATACAACTGCTGATGAAGGGCTGTAAAATACAATCATGTTGGTAAGGAGCTCAGCAATTAGACCAAACCTGATTATACTGGTGCAAAAGCTATGGACAATTCAAGTTCTGGACTTCCCAGTACAAGAGAGACATGGACTTACTGGAGCAAGTCCAGTGAAAGGCTGAGAATGCTGGCACTGCTCAGCCTGGACGTGAAAGAGCTCAGGGGTCTTATCAATGTGCATAAACACACAATGACACTAAAGATAGTGCCAGACTCTCCTTAGTTATATACAGCGAAGAAATAAGAAGCAATGGGCACAAATTAAAACACGAGAAAGCCCATCTAAACATAAGGAAAACCCCCAACTGTTTAATATAGACAATAAAATTTTATTCTCAAGTATTTTAATTTTGATAATTTAACATTGCCTACTGTAATTATTTACCCTGGACAGGCAAACAGAGCTTGAGGGAATGCCCATGGAAGTAAACAGACATTGATTTGGGATTTAAGCCAACTGAGCTTATAGAAGGGAAATGCAAATGCTCTTAAAGCAAAAAAATCATGCTAAGACCTCAAGATAAAAAGACGTGGAAAACATGGGGTCTGATGATAAACTGAACACGGCCGTATCTATTTTTCATTTGCTATATTTTAAGTTGATTGTTTCCCTTCAATTGCTTCTACTGCTGAGATGATAAAATTAATTCACTGACACTCTCACAACACAAATGCTTTGAGAGATATAAATCTGGCTTCACACACAATGACTTCAACAAATAAAATGGATTAACATGATGGACAGATTACGATGCTTCAAGGATTTAAGAGGAGAAACATGGAATGAAAATAACTGCATGATGTGATGAGTGGAAAAACAAGGCAGGCTCTAGCAATAAACAGAAGAGTGGTGTAATCAGAACGGTATCAAAACCAAGCAAATTGTCACCTGCATTAGATTATAAAAAGAAAACTTTTCTGATATATTGAAGTCAAATCTCAGACAGATACATGAGAACTCTGCTGGAGGCAGCTGAAGTAATAGCTGTGTATTATAAGACACAATACAAGCAACTGAAGAATTTGAACTATCCAGTACATTAAAGAAAAATTCAACATTATCAGAGTTGCTCTGCACAGAATGAGACTTTTTGCTTCTGGCATCCTTTGCCAACAATAGTAAGACAAAGTCCTCCAAACATTTTTTCAGCAAAGTAATGCAGCTGGCTCCTTTGTAAAGTTATTTAACACAATGTCACAATAGGAGTCAAAGGAGATTGCTCATGTGAGCCAATTCCATTCCTGTAAGTGAAGGTTTGCAGGATCAGGAACTTTCTGTGTTCTGCTCTGTCTTTCCCAAAATACTACTGAAAAGATTTCTGAATTTTGCTGAAGTAATTTAACATAACTTGAAAAATAATCTAACATTACTTGTTAATTGCTATATTTTATAGCAATTGCGCTCTTTCAGGCACTTTCAAAAATAACTTGGTTGTAACGCAAGTGCTAAAACAGCACTAGATATGGAGTGCTTTACTCTTCCTGAAACTACAGTACAGAAAAATGCTTTAACACACTGTTTGAGAACTCACATGGTAATTTTTTGTAAGCCAAATTATGATTCTACTGAAGTCAATAGGAATGCTGCCATCAGCCTCTAACAGGAGCAGAATATTGCCCAGATTTATTTCTGGTGAGCCTATTTCATTCTTTTAAGAAGTTTTGTGGCAAGATGGGTCAAAGTCTAAGCTACACAATACATGGATCTTTTTCCCCACTTAGGACCAAGACTGATAGTGCCATTTTTGCATAATAAATAGCAGTAACCTCAAAAATTTGTTAACAACTTTCACGTAAGGTTGTAAAGGTCTCTAATGCCAGACTTAATCTTCTGTATCTTTCTGGGTAAAGATATTACAGTCACCAGTAATAGTACAGCGGCTACCCCTCGCACAAGTACAAAACTGTGTAGCTCTACTGCCAAGGTGGTAGCAGGGAATATAGATCAACCGAACTTGGAACTGGCTAAAATGTCAGAAGAGAAAAAGCACTCCATGTGAATATTACGAAGGGACTTTTGTGTCTTAAAAGGAGACAGAGTATATCCAGAAATTTCATCTGAAAGGAATGGCCCTGCAAACCCATAATGCTGCAATCAGATACAGTGGTTTGGTCAAAGTTCCATTAATTACATCACCTGCACATCCCCAGAAAACGTCCCCCACCCTTTTTGGTCCTGATGTGAAGCATCAGAACCAGAAAATTGCTGAATCCAAGCAAACTGTCTTTTAATATCATTCCTTCACGGATCCTGCAGTCCTGACAACTGACTTTTTCAAATCAGTGAGAGTTTTGTATTACCAAAACTATCTTTATTTTGCCCAACTGGCAAAAAAAAATTTGAACTAATGCTGCAATACTGCTTTTAAGGGAATACCCAAAGGCAGACAGAAGTGGGTCAGTACACTGCTAAGAACTTACACTTCTCTTTCTGTAGATGATACATGGAATTTTCAAATTGCATGAAGAACTTAGTCACTTAACTCCTTGAAAAAAGCAGCAGGAGCTTCACTGCCAGCATAGCCAGCTATTTCAGTCACTGAATGTATTAGCATGTACCAAAGGAACCAATAAAAATGTGATTTCAATGACTCTTTGCATCATAAACCTTTTCTCTCTATAATCTTAACAATGTGTAGACATTCCATAAAACATCTGAGAACACTCAATAAGAATCAGTTCACAAATACGTTATCATTTGGACACTGGAGCACTGCAAAAACAGTAACTAAAAAAAAAAAACCCTCAACTGCTGTGGTATAAAATCTAATCCCTTTAATTTCTTCTGATCACTCTCTACTTACAGACTGACACAACACTTATGTCATTGCCATTGTCAACAAAACCTTTATCTACCTCCATTTGTATCCCGAAATTCATGAATTCCATCCACATCTTCCAATGGCCAGTAATGGGAAGCTGATGCAAGAACTTTGAACCCTTTCAAGAAATAAAGATGAAAAGGTTACTAAAGTAAGAGCAAACAAGGAGCGTAGTAAGTTGCGAGAGAGAAAAGCAATAAGAGAAGTCAATATCTTTCAGGTAAATCAAGTACAGCATATAAGCAAGATGATAAATCAAAATGGCAGAGTAGATTAAAACTATCTGATTGATCACTGCAGAAAATCCATTTTTAAAGCTCAATTGCTTTTTATTTTAACTGCACTTAAAATGCGCAACAATCTCTGACTAAATCCCTGTTACTATACCAGACTGCATTTGTTGAAGTAACAGTTAAGTAAGTCATTCAAGACTAATTTCAAAACATTACTGATAGTTCTAAACACACCACGGATAGTACAAAGCACTGAGAATGGAAAGCATGGGGGAATATTTAGCCTCTAGAGCATACTACTACTGCTCCTGCCTCCTTCATAGGTAACTCAGCTCGCTCTAGTTCAAGGAACTAGAGTTCCCAGGAATTTTCATTCCTAAACAATATCTAACAAATGATTCATAACTGACCAGGATCTACTATTGGCCTACCTGACTAGAACTGTTTGCAGTTGTCATACCACAGATGGGGATGTCTTCAGAGAAACAAATGAGATTCTGTGCCTACACTTTTCCTTTAAATATTTGGAAGACACAGAGAAGGGCACAACCGCTAACAAAAGGAGAAGGGTACCGCCAACATAAGAGAATAGTGACACATAATAAGCATATACAAAACCCAAACTAAAAGTTCCAGGCAACCCAATCTCAACTAAGCTGAGGGTGACAAAGCATGCCGAGGAAACAGGATCCAGGGACAATGGGGTTTGCATTCACATAAACTACATCTGGACATGCACTCAATTTCTATCTTCAAAAAACATATTCTGACTGCTGCTCAAGGAAGTTATAAATTGCTATGCTATTAAGAGTCTCCACATAGGCTACCTGTGCTAACATACCTCCATCTGGCTTTAATCAAACTACTAATTACACTCAGCAGAGCACAGAACATGCCTGCTGTTTCACAGTATGCTTACATACAAATATCTCTTGCTCCCATTTACATCTTTATGTATCAAAATAGAAAAAGGATTAAAGTTAAGAGAGGTGGTAGAAAAAAAATACTGAGACAAATAGAAATGAAAAATCCAGGGAGAAAATAATTTGATAACAAAAAAACTGTCATAATGTGGCACAAGAATTATGTTATTAGCAGTAGTAGCAGCATAGCAACAAAGCCATAGTTGGCATCAAACTCCTAAGAAGCAGCTATATTTTAAGGAGCTTACATTTAAAAGGTTGCAAAAAATGGGCAAAAATAACTGGAAGGAAAATAGATACACAGCAAAGAGAATTGCCAAGACCCACACTGCATGTCTGTGGCTTTCCCAGCTCCCAGTTCTGAACTACACAAAGTCACACTGTTGCCCCGCTACCTAATCAGCCTTCAGAAGACCTCTGAAAACAAATACCTGCTCCAAGTATTAGCTGAATTCAAGGCAATATCCTTTCAATAGGTAACTATGCTGTATGTAGGACAAAATCCCAGGACCTCTTTACAAGCCTAGCTCCAATTCAGAAAGCTTTACTCACGCTTACACACACACTATACTACAAAATAAGTGTTGTGTAACATTCTTCTTTACTGCGGGAAGCTTTCCCCCACCACCACTGTTTCAACAGCTTGAAGCCAGTGATCCTCCTCTATAGAACATGAGACTGTACTTCTTTGCTTTCCAGTGAGGGCAGAGCAAAAGCAACTAATGGGGGTGAAGCTACTGCAATAGCCAACAACACGGCTTTGCCACATTGCACTGTATTTCTTTTGAAAATAATTACATATGGTTAAAACTTAAAAGCACAAAGCAATACACACACTGCTAAAGCAGTAAAATTGTACTTGCACACCACCACGAGGCTTGAGGTTAAACTATTTATATAAAACCAGAAGAATTCTGCAGTTACACACAGACCCCAAGTAAGGTTTGAATAAGTCTTTTCTACATTGAAAACATATGAGATCCTTAAGGGGCATGAAGACTAGGAGGAGGGGAGATGAGCATGCAAAACTACAGCAAAGTACACAAGCTGGCATATCTAACTGTAAATCATTGAACTGAAAATGCTGAACTCATTGATGGGAAAAAGAAAACAGGCTGAGTAGAGGTCTGATTCAGAAAGTCATGCTCAAAAAAAGGACTAAAACATAAACAGTTTATGTTTTCTGTCAAATGCAAACCATGTTCTCCATTCTGCACAGAATTTTCAGAAGTTACTGAATTTAAAATGACTGGTACAGTCTGATACTTGAGACTATAACATTTTCAATACATAGCTGACATTAAACATAGGATCACAGTTTCTTCCGAGCTACTAGGAAAATTAAAAAATACAAATCAAAAAAGCAAATAAACATTTAAGCACATTGTCATAAAATACAAATAAAACATTCCTTACCTGGGTGTTTGGGTAACTGGGAATAGTTTCCATACACCTGCTCATAAAACATAACATAATGAGACACAGTGAGGCAAAGCTTCCTAAGAGGAATCCAAATACATCTCAACACTGACCATATTCAGAACATTACCTGATATTTGTACTGAAATAAAATCAGCAGAGAATAATGACAAGAAAGTAGAGATGATAAGTTCTCCATGGTCTATTTAAGGTTAAAAGTAAAACTGAAATCTAATTTCTGTAAGATTTCAATCACAAGTTTTCCTTTGCTATTTCTTGCATTAAAAGGTACATTTTCGATGAAAGTTCAAAAAGTCCATTCCTTCAGTGATGGCAAAATATCCTTCCAGACCTTTAAGTAGTATTCGTTTGCTTCGCACTTTGATCTGTTCATTTAACTCTAAATAAATTACCGTGATTGGAGGAAAATTAAAAGAAATGTGCATCAGATCCAAAAGTTGTACTGTTCCATGGAAAGAAGTCAAATATTTCTGTTACAATCTGTGCCAAAAAGATTTTGTTTTCAGCTTTCTTCCTATGGTTGCCTTTTCCTTTCAAATTACTTTCACATTGTCAGAGATCTGAAGCCAGTTTAGTTTTGCAAGCAAAAAAAGTACTTCCTTATAGCACAGAGAGCATATAACTCTCACTATTCCTCTGAAACTGAACTGAAAAGAGTTGCTAACTCCTCACTTGTCCAGCTCATGTTTGCACCTCCATCCCAGATCTTTTTGGGTGGAGAGCAAGTCCGAGTGATGTCATGCTTTCTCCTCAAACTTTGTCCCATTCTGGTACTCTATTTATATCACATTGCTGCTGCCTCTTTTCTGGGTCCTAACACCAGCCAGCTAGGAACAAGTGGAAACAAATCAATGTGCTTCAACAAACACATAAAAGAGATTACTACTCTTTGCAAGCTGCACACTTAAGAAACAGAGGCACAACAAGTGTTCTTAATTCAAACGCTTAAGAAAAATAAAACAGGTTTTGGGCAGAAAGTTTTGAAAGAAAGCTAAGCTACATTTATTAACAAAACAGATTAAATTTCTGCCTGAAGAAGCAAGACTTGAAAAAATACTGAATTAAACTACATGGCACTCTAAGGGATTAACTCTACTGAATATCAAGAAGGGGAAACTGAGGCATTAAAGATTACACTGATTTGCTCAAAGCTGAACAATGGAACTAGTAGAAGAATCAGGAAAATATTCTACAGTTGCCACTATTTTATATATAGAAAATAATTACATTTAAACTATTTTTTAAAAGCCTCTCAATTACACTCCATCACAAATATTAGCCATCATTTTACACGGATAAGAAAAAAAAGCAGCTATAACTTCTGGCTAGTCTTCATTTAATCTGCTCCTTCAGGGTAAAATCTTGTTTCCAGTTCCCTCCAAGTTACATTTTCAGTGAAACAAATTGTAAGAGTAGTACTTTTAACAAAAGTAGATAAGTTTTCTGTCCGTGCTCATTTCTCCCCTCTTCTTTATCCTCATATGAGCAATTTCAAGGTGGTGTAGGCAAGATTAGATACTAAAAATCAGTATTGGACCATGTTAATATCGCAACAAAAATCAAATTATTTTCTTTACCTTTGCTTTTGCCAAAAGCTACGTCAATAAATTGAATCTTTTTCAGCCCTGGGTGCTTACTCATGCAACAAAACATTCTTTGCCTAAAATCAATGGACGCATAAGCTCCTGATTATAGGAAAGTGATCACATTTCCTGCTTCCATGCCTGTAGCTGCTTCTCTATGCCTTATCCTCTGACCGTTAGTTATCCTTCCTTCACTTCCCATCCATTTTGTGACTTTTGGCCCCACCTCTTCAGGTACCTCTATCAGTCTCTATTTGCCTGGTTCATTTTCTTAGCTCTATTCCTTACAGTGTATTAGCCCTATTACTTGTCTACTTCATCACAACTTTTGCACCAAACTCTAGCTGATTTTAGCTTTTAGGAAGAAGCAGTTTCATATTGATGTTTTACATAGAAATTATATATCTGGAAGCTCAGCCGGTGCTAGCTGTGGTCCTGACTTCTCCGGTTTATCCATACCCTGGCTGGATACTGAACTTCCAAGGCTTCTGGTGGTAACTAGACCCTTGCAGATGACTGGGGAGTAGAAGGGGCTCCAGGGTCCAAAGACTAAAGAGATAAAAATTAATTGTGGACATTCATGTGGTAAATGAATGTTTCAGCGTTACCAAAAGTTTAATACTACAAAACCTCTCTACTGAAAAAAGCTTATTTTTTATTTTGTAACTCAGATATTATCTACAAGAAAATTATTTTGAAAATTTTGAAGTGCAGTTCCTTCAAAAATTTAGTTTCCCCAGTCTGACTTTTGCTTATTTCTCTCTAGATTGCTTGCCTTTTTTTTTTTGGACTCCTTCTCTCATTACTTTTAGCCACAAACTCTTCTGTATCCTGAAGGAAAAGGAGGAACTCTGTGTAAATCTGAGGAATTCTGATTCATGTACTGAAAAGTAGAGCCACCCTCAGAAATAACAGAGCTGCAGCTAAAAATCCTGAAAAAAGGTAAAATGTAGAAAGAAAAAGACAGGAATTTGAAATATTTGCCAAGAGAGGCCTGTCAAGGGAAAGAATATGCTTACCAAAACAATTGTGAGAATCCAAGCAAACATGTACACTGCCAAAAATTTCTGTGGAAACAGCAAACTGCAAGCAGACAACGGAAATTATTTGCAGAAACAAAATCTGAATTTATTCCTGTGATCCTCTGGAAACCTGATCTGAGAAGTCACACTGCTCCCACCACGGACCAGAGGCAGCACAAGGCATCTGGCACACAAGGAGTAACGGATCCAACAATCAGAAGCTAAACAATCACAGTAGATTGCTCTTGAAGAACCTGCAGATGAAATAATGTTCATTTAAACTACTTACGTGTCAATAAAAGCACAAAGGTCTGCATATGCTGGGTAACTGGGCAGCCCACACTAAGCCTGCTGGATAGGTTTCTTCCCCAGCACAGCTCTCCCACTCGCTGTCCTGGGGCCCTGCTAAGGGGATCAGAAAGGAGAAAGCTGTGACCCCACGTTACAAGGCTAGGGGTCTGTGAAAGGCTGTAGATTTCTGTCCCAATTGAGAGCAGCAAAAAGGCCATGGTGGAGAGAGACATGCTGCAACTCAGACATTTGCCAACAGGTAGAATGAGCTCCCTATACAGAATAGAAAGCCTGATGATCTGTAGCAACAATCACAGGCTTGCAAACAGCACTGGGAAATGATGTACCCCAGGTTTCTCTCTCTCCACTTCCCTTTACCTTCCTTTTTTCTCTTTTGGAAAATGGGAGCCTTTCAAAGACAAACGATTAACAAGAAAAGCAGCTCAGCTGTTACACATTGGTGGTGCCAGTTGTAACACTTTCAGAGCAATGTGAATGTGACCTATCATGTGACAATTAAACTCTTCAGTTCCATTTCCACCTGTGTTCACTTCGTGTTCACTCAGGATGATCATAATATTGAAACAGAAAAATCAGCAAATGCTGTATCTGACATCTGCCAGGAAACAAAAAATAACCTGAAGTTAAAAATCTTTATTACTAACTACATAAAAACAAGCAGAGAGAATAATCCTTTAAAGACTGCTTTATATTAGAAAAGAGTCTGTAATACCACTTTCTTCCTTTGTTTTCATTGGAATCATTAACTTTCCACAAGAGGGCTGGGGCGTAATTGTGACTGAAATGTTTTAACAAACATCTTAGGAGTTATTTTAAGAATAAATACTAGCTAGATTTCATAAAATTTCTCTAATATCAGAGTCTCTAGTAATAAACTAATGAGCATGCTGGTTTCAAACAACCCCCTGATCAGTCTGCTTCTCTGTCAGTAATGGACATTATTAATAAGGTGGATACAGCTGATATATCAACATCCACCCACTTAAATTTGAAATGTTAGTGCTAAGTTTTCTAGCTTTTCATGAACATCCAATACAAGTAGTTGTAGAATTGATTTAATTCACTTACACAAAATCCCTCACGGTTTTATATACCAGTTTAGCTAACCGTTGCTACAGAGAACATTCTTCTACCAACTCTCTTGAAAACCACTCAGATGTACATAGGTGCAATTTGACCAGATTTGCGCAACTGCAAGGAACCAAGACAAGATCCTGTCCTATTCCAATATAGATTTGTGAGCCCATTCCAAGGAAGGCATTTGATAACCAAGAGGACAATTACAAAAACCCAAAAAAAACCACAAACAAACAAAAAACCCCGACCCCATTCACTCCTAACTTATGAAGTTGGTTTTGATAAGACTATACCAATGGGAAGGTTTTGCACTAGCTCTCAGACCAAGTTTGATATATTCACTACCAAAGCAGCACATTGGACTTCTATTTAGAAACTCCTGCAATATTCACGCTCAACAAGGTCAACTCAGCAAAGAGTCTTCTCCTTCTAGCTGCTGTACAAGGACAAAACAACACAGGGTGAAGATGCTGCCCCTGCTAACTTGCACTCCCATTACCTGACAGGAAAACCATCTGTCAGTCACCTGGCCCCGTGACTTGTGTGTGCATCCCTGTCCCCACAACCTCTGCCTGGACTTCTGCAGTCACCTGCCTAACTGGGGACTGCAGCCACAGCTGCTATATTAGCTTCCCCCCCCCTCCCCCCATTTCTAAGGTTTAACTGGCTGCAACCAAAGCCACTTTACCAAAGCTGGGACTTAAACACTGATTACCAAGACAGCATGGTCTACTACACCCAAGAATCTGATCAGTTTTGGTTGCCACACTATGCCAAAGCTTGCTACAGCTTTACTTTTATCGCTCTTTGCACTATTCACTACATTGAACTACAAAACTAAAATGCTAATTTTTGCATTGAGGACTAAGACAGATTTCATCTTAATGTCCCATCTACCTATTTTTACATAAAAGATATTGGGTTTGGAGAAATTGCTGTTTTGTGGGTTGTGTTTTGTTTTAAAATCAGAAATGAACTCATTGATCTAAAGTTCACTGGAAAGAGCCACCATTTCTGAAGTTCATATGCTGCCTAGAGCAGCAACAGTCCCTCCTGGGTCTCAAACCTAGGTACAACAATTGTCAAAATAATAAACATGAAAGGATGTGTTCTCTACTTACACACTAACAACACTACATAAATGCAGATTAAGAACAAGACGACTAAGGCCATTCTTGAGAGAAAAAAAATAAAAAGTTTTGTGTGCTTGGGTGTACAGAGGGGGTCATCAGCAAACCAGGAGTCAAGAGTGACAAGCCACAAAGTACAGAGGGATTTGGTCATACATAAAGAACCAAATTTGGTTTCCCACACTCAGTGAAGAGGGATAAGAGATAGCAAAGCTTGATATTGGTGTAGAACACTGCAGGAGTGAATGAAAGAAAGGGCTGTCCAATCTCTTATTACTGGAAGTATTGAAGAACAGGCTAGACAAACACTCACCAACTACGAAAACAGTCTTACCCTACAGCAGAAGGAAGAGCTAGATTAGTTTTCAGTCCCATCCATTTGTATTTTGCCATGATTCTGTAACTTCTGAGATCATGGATATAATTTTCATTTTTTCCCTCATACTCCATCTTAGCTTTGGCTAGTACCAACACTAATATTTTCAATGCAAATCCTGAAATATAGATTTGAATTCCCAATACATAGCCAACAAAACCCCTTGATGCATCATAAAGAACAACTTTAATTAAAAAGAGAATAAAAGCAAGACTTCCTAGACCTTATGGGAAAGAATTATGCATAATGATTTTGTACAGACTGTAACAGCTAGTACTGTCTTTGAGAGAATGTCTGCTATGGGAGGGACATGGAAGCTTTACTAGCATGGGAAACAGTTATGAATACATACAGATTTTATTAGCCTTGCAGTAGTGCTGTGATTAACAGTAGACTGATTCTTGATAAAGTGCAGCTCCTCAGACTTGTGACTTTCAAGAGCACAAAGATAATACTGCGAATAACCAGCTATTACATGCCACATAACAAGATGCTATGAGCTTTTAACTGGGTCCCCCACTTTAGTATGGATCCACCTGCACAAAGATAGCTCCTGAAGAGCAACTCAAATGCTTTTCAGATCAGTGAAGAACCACAAAAGCTATGAAGAAAGTTTCACAGGTAGAAGAACTTCAGGCATTACAGTTCTTATTTGCACAATGCCAACTAACAGAAGATGATCAAAGGGTGGCAGTGGCCATTGCATGATCTGGTTAGGATACAACAAGTAGTAAAGACTATTTTGGCAAAATTAATCAGAAAATAAACTACACTCATGAAAACACTGCATGAAGTAGTGCGAGTTGACTATACTGAGAAGCACAAACTAAACAGATCTGACTGAGGAAAAAGCAAACAAAAAAATCCTGGAGTTTATTCAAAAAGGCAAACACTACCATGGAAAAATATTTTTCTAATTTAGAAATTGAGAAGTTGCTGGTTGATGCCAGAAAACAAAATACAGCTCTTTGAGAATGAAATTTAGGCCTAATCAGATGAAAATACTTCTATTGTGCTATATACATAATGTTGACTTATATATTATTCCTGAAAATATTAAGAACTTGATGATTCAGAGACCAAGCAAGCAGGTGAATGCCATCATACAGTTACACATTTCACTTTTCTTTAAGGCCTATTTACTAATTAATAGTGGATTAATCAACTGCATATTTACACTATTATCCTGTTCATTAGACTTGTGGCATACTGTGGCAGTGCCTTGAACAACTTTATCCATACACTGATGAAAACATTTGATTTTTTTAAAAATAATTCAGACTTTTGTGCAAATCCAAAAGGTTTAATCAAATCTGATTATCTGAGTGTTCATGTCAGGCTTACGTATAATTGGGTAACTGCAAAAACTAAACATTACATAGACCTTTTTATGTGATTAAACCAAATCTTACTTGCCAAAAAACAATTGCTTGTAGCAGCTTTTTTTTTTGGCATCATTCAGGCAGTGAGACTTTCTTAATTACGTAAGTATTTCACCATTATAAAGTTTTGCCTTTCAAATTCGTGCCAGTTTTTCCTTATTGATTTACTTGATTATTTGTTGCTCTTATGGATAAAAGCAACTACATGAAAGTTTCATTTAGCTGCTTTGTGAAACAAGTTTACTAGCACAAATGGAGAGAGCACACCCAGAAGCCAATGTAAATTACTTTGCAGTAAGAACATCTGAGCCCAATTATTGATGTGCATATCAACGACTTGCCATTCTATGTATAATAACACAGTTCCTGTCTTTTGTAGTTTTTTACTTTTTATCTAAGTGGCAAAAGCAATGAGGGTGGGGCCTGAAATCAAAGAGCTGGCTAAAACATTGGCAGTTGCTTCCAAATCTGCCAGATCTGAAGAGTCATCAAATCTGGCATGCAACCCATTCATTTAAAAGGATGAAAACTAACTTCCAGAATTAAGATCCACCTCAAGCCCTGCAATTTCAGATACTGAGTCTTGGGGTTTTAGCTCTCCATTGATAGCAGAGGAACAATACATAAACCAAACCCTAGCACAAATTCTCTTGCCTGCACTCTCTTGACCAGTGCAATTCCTATTGGTTCACTCCTCACTGTGCTGTAATGCTCATTAATGTGACTGGAGAAAGAGTATGTTGGCTGCAAGAGCCATCCCAAAGATTCGAAAACCACAAAACGCACCCTGGAATCATGGAACGAGATAAAATCATGTTTTCAAAACAAAAGAAAAAAAATCCCATTTATATCCACCGCTGTTCTTACTGCTTACTACAGGAAAGCAAGCTAAACTCAAATCAAACCATTTACATGGTTCTGACCATGTAAACAGGCATGATGCAGAGATACACAACAAGCAAAAGAAAAAAAAGATCCCCTTTTCTTTTTCTAGAGGATTTGCAACTGAGATTTTCATAGATTTAAGTAAATGTCATTTCATATGTCACTTGCAGATGGAGATGACTGACATGTCATTCTTCAGATCCTTTTTAATTAGAAATACTGATTTTTCAAGAGATTAAGTGTTTCCCTTCTTTCTCTTGGGCTCCAAGCCTTTTTTAGCATAGGCAGAGTCAGCTGGGGTGAACAACAGGACATCAAACAATCAAGGAATACCTACATCAACATTCACATCTGTAGAATATGAAATAGTTCCATAGTCAAGGCAGTACCTGTCAAAATGGCATGACAAAACTTAAAATGTCAGCTTTTGAGTACTCAGTGATATATGCCATGTATTCAGGAGCAAGATTTACCCACTAATCAGTGGGGATAAGAATATGAGTCCTCTGCTAGTGGTAAACCACTAGCAGCAAGTATGCACTCAACAGAGGTCAACAACTGAAATACAAAGTTTTGAAAGCATAATTAAGCCAAGCAGATCACACAGGGTTTTTTCTACTAGTTTTACAAATGCAGAAGGTTTTAAACCTAAACATTTTGATTTGCACTTATTCTGCAAGTCTGATCTAGAATATTTCCATGAGAAGTACGTATGTTTTTCTTCACATGTTGTGTTAAAGCTCCCTGGTCTTGGCTGTACAAGGCACTAACACACCTATCAAGGAGGCAGCACCTACATGTTTAAAAGCCTGTAACAGAAGCAGCTGAAAAGCACTAGCAAAATGAATTTAAGGGAAGGAGCAATAAAACAGGTAATAGAAATGCTTGCCCCAGGGTGTATGCCTTCCAAACTGCAAAACAGAACATGTTACATGGCTAAAGCATATTTATCCTTTACATGTTACTAAATGTCCCAGCTGTTTTCCTTGATCTGGAAATTGCAAAGTTATTCACCTACAATGAAGTGGCAAAACATCAACCTGACAAGTAAACTTCAACTTGCAGGGTGTTAATTTTCTCAAGCAGCTTACGTCTAAATCACAGAAGTTTCAGCAAAGTCAACTGACCAGCACAAACCAAGTTAGAGAATCAACTCAATTAAGTTCTGTCAGTTCCATTTTTTGTACTTAAAGCTTTTTGCTATGGTATAACATCAGCACTACCATAAGTGCTTTCAAGCAAAGAACAGTGGGTGATCAGCCCCTCTCATGTAAAGGGGCAGGAAGTTCTCACAATTTGTTGGATACCAGGTGGCCTTTTATTTTAAATTATCTGTTGTGGAGTACCATTTAGACATGCTCCCAGTTGCCAGGACAGTTTGGGCATTTGCCCTCTATCGCCACCTGCATTTCTTTCTCCCTACTGCTTTCATTTAATTTGCTTTGAAATCCAATAGTAGACTTCTATTAAGCAAAATGGCTACTAGCTAGTTAAGTTTTAGGATCATAAAATCAACTAGGTTGGAAAAGGCCTTTAAGATCGAAGTGCTACAGTTACCCTCGCAAGTTTACCACTAAACCATGAAATTCCATGTTTCATATTATTAATCATTAGTACATTATTAATGTAAGAGTATAATGTTCTCTAGATATTTTTCTTCATGCCTTTTCCAGCAACCCACCTTGTGGCATGGTTTCTTCTTCCTGCTTTCGAGGTCCTTCATATTCCTTCTCACAAATTTGGCCCTTTACAAGAGAGTGGTCATTTCACTGTCTCATGCAGCATTCTGCTTGTTGTTTCATCCTACCAACAACTTAGGCTGTGCTTCCAAAGATGTCACTTTGATTTTGGGCCACATCGCCCAGGCTTCTCCTGTGCAATGGCTGCCAGTAGTTCCATGAATACTACATTCAGCTAGGTATTTGCCTGTGCAGTCAGTCAATTGCTCACTCCAAACTCTGAACCAGAAACCCCAGTGGGACAGCAGGCATTCAGTTTATTACCTATGAAACATGCAGAGTATTTGAAGAACTTTGTGAGAATAGCATTCTCCAGCATGACCAGGCAATTGTCTTATAGCCGTTCTTCAGGCCCTGTTAAATTTTAAGACCTCAGTGGTGGTACATCTCTCTTTACAGCAAGTTCTTCGAGCTTTCTGTTAATTTTGTTATTTATACTGCAACTTGACTACTAGATCAAGAAATGATCACAACACAGTACTATACTAAACTATTATGTATTCCTTACCATACTTTTTGTTTTGCACTTAATGAGGAGATACTTCCTCCAAGTAATGCTATAACTCCATGTCAGTTATCAGTATGTTAGCCAATTCCTTACAATTTTCCAATTTTTATTTTTTAATCTAAATGTACTGAAAAGTAGGCAAAGAAACAAGTACACAATGGCAGTACCAGTGCAGAGCTATGCTAACAGCATTATGAGAACAAAAATCTTCCCATAATACAGACTTGGTCTATTTCAATTACTTCATGGATTTAACTTAGGAAAAAAAAAGCCTTATTAAAATTCCTATTTATTTTGAAGCAAATAGTATAACAAAAAAAACCAAAACCCAAACAACAAAAAAAAACCCCACAAGCTTCTTACATAATCCATTTTAAATTTTATCAAGTAGCATCTACTACTCCACATGCCTAGCCATTTGCTTGTTAATAAACCTAAGAGCACCCCTTCTGGGATACATGACACTTGTGCAGCCCCAACAGGTATTATTCCGACTTAACACAATCGTGCTGAAGCAGAGCAACTATGCAGACAGTGTGCCCCACCGTGCGGCTGCAACTTGTACCACAAAAGCAATCCTCAATGTTCCATCTCCCACTAAAGTTTTTAAACTACATCAGACATGTTCAGCTAGTGAGCTAAGAACTACGCATGTACTTTAAACCTCACATACCTGGCAATAACTCCTGCACTTCAAGTTACAGATGATGCATCTCAAACAGCTCTTTTTTTTATACACGATCGTTGAATAACTCTGCACTTGTCTGCTATAGCTTGAAAAAAGTTTTGTCATTAGACATCACTTTAGGTATTCCAGTGAAACTGATACAAATAATTAAAACGCATCATCAAAAGGCAATGAGTATACAAAGATACCTTCCTTTACTATAACCAATCTTTTTACTTATAAATTGAACAAGTCTCTTTAGTCTGCTTGCTTTCCCCTAAATACTTACCCTGCAAAGCCAATCTGAAAGTTGGAAATTTCAGTTTTACGGTGCAATCTGTCAAAAAAAGCCTGATAGGAAAGTTGTCACTATATTTTCAGCATAAGAAAAACACACATTGGTTCCCTCCAGTGTTATTTTCAAGTGTCACCGAGATGTGAAAGAGCCACTAGCAAGTTACCACTGGGCTTGTAGTGAAAAGCTTACAAAGTAACCGCAATGGAACTTACTATTTCAAATGGAAAAATCAGACTGTGGCACAGGCTCCTTCAACCTCTCACCTTAAGAGATGGAAAGCAAACAAGAACTACTTACATTAGTCACTTCATTTGCTACTTTTAGCTTAAGTCCAGAAAACTTAAAATAGTCTTATCATGAGATATCCCGATGCTTCAGATTATAATCAGTGATTCTGTCACTTAGACAATTGTGATCAGAAGGACACTGGCTGACACTGATTAGTTTTCTTCTTAAATGTTATTGATCATAACCACCTTATGAGCTTCCTGCAACTGAAGAGTTTAGCTGACCTTTTCAGTCTTGATTAATATGTCAAGAGGCAACTGAGAGTACACCAAGTTCATGCCTCCTATACTGATGAAATTCAATTTTGAATACTTGCATTAAATATATTAAGCCTTTGACCTCAGAGGTAGTGGATCCAACATTAAAACTTTTGTGTTATAAAATATGGTATTTTTTTTTTTTTGCCAGCTTTGCTGGAAAGGCAATAGTTTGCACCCAAGGACAGCTGCCAACAAATCAGAGGGCAATGAAGACTCAGAACCACTACTGCCTTTCCCAGTCAAAGGATCTGGGCGTTCTCTGAAAAAGCTGCTGGTATACAACAGCATAGTCATCCATTTTCTCCCAACAAACATCAGTAATGCTTCATGATGTTAAAACCCTTGTAAATTACATGAGAAGCACTACAGGACACATTCAAGGAAAAACTTGCTCATAAGATGCTCATATGGCAACTTGTGCTAGGAAAAATATTGTTAAAGGCAGACTTTTCAGCTCAGCACTAAAATCATCACATACACAAAACTGGTCTATAGTTTAATACACCCATATGAAAACAAACTGACCAAAACAGCAGCAGGCCTAGCTTTTCACAGTTACTTGTAAGACACAGGGCCCTCTTAAACCAGGACTGATAGCAATCAGCTCCTGCTAATAAGCAGATGAGAAAAACAACCAGGACTACCACCCCAGGTCAGAATAACTGGCTTCTATTAGACAGTTATTCTTGTTTCAGGAAGGCAACGATGTAAGAACAATTTGCCTCAGCACTGTTCCCTCCATTAGCTTAGACTAAGGCTATATGAGCCACACAGCAGAATGGATTCTAAAGGAAAAAAGCAAAGTTTAACTTGCAAGTGCAAGAGGGGCCATTTTTATCCTTTTTGGAGCACAGTTTCAATTTCTGCAGACAAGTGTTCACTCTTTCTAAAAAATATTCTGTTCAAAACCCTTAAAGCTAAGGCTGCCACTGAAGCTCCTAAGGAAGCCTTTGACACTCCTACATTTAAGTGTTCAGTGAAAAGTAGCAAAACATTTCCTCTACCAGTTTCCTCAACTGAAGCCTTTACCTTACCTATTTTGAACTTGCATTAGTTCAACTACTCTTCTAATACAACCTTCTGGCCTTGGACACTTAAAACAGGTAAAAGAGTTTTATCAGAACTAGGAACACTAAATGGCCCAGCACATCATCCTGCTTTTGAAAGTTTAAGCTGAGCATGTTCCGCTTTTTAGGGATTTGTCACTAAAATCTGAAACCAGAGATCTTAGTGGTGGAAAACTCACCAAGCAGTGTGTAGGGAACAAAACTCACAGTTAACCTGGTCAAATCACAGAGCAACCAAGTAAAGAGAAGTCAGTACTGCAACAAAGGATTTGGGTCTCACCAATTCAGTCCTAATAACAGCAGGGTACCGGTACAGACTAATACGACTATTCAGTACAGAGGGTCATAGAACACAACTTTTACTTTCCTCATTATGTGACTAAATAGAAAAATTCTATCTTGCTTAAACCCAACCAGTGAAAAAAAAATCTAAGAAATGTTATTATATAGTTAACTATAACTGAGAAATGTGCACACACATATTAAGGCTACCTGCACTACTTAGAAACAGCAACCTACAGGGACTAAATGTGACAAACGAATTGTAACATCATGGACTTAATTCCACTTCCAAAACATTTCCAGCTCTAGAGATTACAGCAGACCTAGTATTACTGCCCACTTCACAGAGATTTTTCAACTGTGAAGTAACACTGAAGATTACAAAGCAAAGCTCATTGTAGTTACACTAGTCTTTAACCAGCTATTTCACCTTTCATAGACCTTTTCAGGTTTTGTAAGAATTCGTATGTAGTACCTTTGTGCAGCAGGCAAGTTGTAAAGATGACACCACATATACACTGTGAAACAATACAAATGTAACTTCAATGCTCCTTTTTTTTCTTCTTAAGGCATATCAATACTGCAGAAGTACTAAAGTCTTCTAAGTGAATTTGTGGTTTTTAAGCAGTGCATTTTCAGAAGCCAGACAGCTTGAAGACAAAAAAAGCTACCACACCTAGTAAAGCAGCAGCAAATAGTTAAGCTAGCAGTATTAACTAAGACACACAGAGATGAATTAGTAAACGCAAAGAACCTACAATAGGAAGTTAAAGCAAGACGATGCAGCAAAAAGATCCAGTGAAATGTTAAGTGTGAGTTTGCTTTTTGACCAATTAAGTACATAACACCCCTCATTTTCATTAAGAGTTCCAGGTCCTAAAAACACAACCCATTTTCATTGACTTGCTAAAAAACAAAACCCAAACAAAATAAACCCCAAAGAACTCCAACCTGCACAAAATTAAAAATGATTCCTTTACAACAGTATTGCAAAACCAGTAATCACAGTTAACATTTTGCTACCATGCGTAGTTAAATATTCAAGTAGGCATTATGTACACAAACATGCAAGTTAAAAGGAGTAAATGAAATGCTCCACTTTATTAAGAAACCAAAAATACAAAACTGAAGATTCCAAGGCTTCATGTACTCAACCACTACTGAAAAATGGTATTTTCAACTCAGTTTTGTTTACTAGGAGTACTAATATTGACCAAGATTCATCTCTACAAGGTAGTGTTAAAAGTTGACATGTTCCACCATTTGTGCTGTAACAAGCTAGTTTCAAATTAAGAACTTGGTGCAGTTACAGTAAAGTCTAGATATTTATATAAATGTGGGTTTAGTTAATATGCTGTTTGTAGCCAAGAGCTATTTAGCTCAAACTACAGCTGTTTCCTAGTTACTGAATTTTAAGATGCTTAGAATTTGTTTAATAAGCTATAGCTCTACTAAATGATGTTCCATGCAAAGATACAGCTCTTATGTCACCCAGAAGACCCAGATGACATTTTTTTCTGGCTACTAAGAACACAGAGCTCTGTGAAAGCATATTGTAGAACACAGTAGAAGTTAAAGATCCAAAAGACTGTATCTAATGGTAGCATACATAATCAGAACTACACACTTTTCCCTCCATACACCCTGCAGACCACACACATTCCCACTTGCACAGGAATGTAGATCCAGTCATGCTTACCAGTCAATTGTTCACTATTTCTACCTGCAGGTAGTTCAGCTTTCCTCAGGTGCTTTATCTGCTTGAGGAAATCAAGGGAAGGTTAACTGTTAGCTCTGATTTAGCAAGAGAAGTATAACATGAAAGGCAGGAGGGAAAACAACAGAGAATGAAAATTGCAGCAGACAAAGTATTACCCTCAAGTGAAGAACAGAAGACACTTCGAAGGGTTTTCCTAATAATGTATGAAAAGTTCACTTGCTTAGAGATACTTGAAATACAACTTTATTATCTAAACAAAAAAAGAATGGGAATGACAGAAACAAGATTTACCACTTAACACTCTGATGTGACTGCAGCAGTCTTACATTTGAAACTCAAAAGGGGAAGTAATTGCAGTCCAAAAAAACAGCTAAATATGCAGGTCCAAAATATGAAGTGTTTTGTTTTAGTTTTTTCTTTTTTTTTTTTTTTTAAACTGCCACATTCACTCCGAAGCCCATTCATCTCTTTCAGCATCCCAAAGATTAAGCACATGTTCTGCTCAGCTAGATAATAAAGTGGCAAACACGCTGCACCACTGACATCACAGGACAGTTGCCTATAAAACTAGACTTCTGACGCTGGGCTCCAGCTTCATCCTTCACAGGTCATCGTCTTCATCTGGCAGTGCAGTGGTTTGAGCAATCTGGAACAAAGAAGCTACACTTAAGAACTGGTTTTCAGTTTCTTGACCCAGGAGTTTGAATACATTAACAGGGCACAAAGGCAATCACCTGACCTTTCTCACTTACCTGTAAGTCTTGCTCATACTGTGCTGCCAGTGCTGGGTCCATAACAACTTCAGGCGGCGCAAGAGCAGGCATGGCAACAAACTCCAAGTTAGGATCTCCAATTAGCTTTCTAGCAAGCCAGAGGAAAGGCTTCTCAAAGTTGTAGTTACTCTTAGCTGAAATGTCATAATACTGCAAAAAAAAAATGCGTACTGTACTTCATTAAAAAAGCAATGCATCCCTAACTGATATTTAGGGCATACTGAGATTAACATGCATATCATCAGCTCTACTTTTACCTCAGTGCTTTTTGATGACAACTGCTCTTTATGCTTTCAAAACCAGGTATGCTTTAAGTGTCTAGAAACATACCATTTGAGCTACACAGGTGTAAACAGATAACCGAAAAGGTACCTGACCTTATCAAAAGTGGAACTTAAAGGAGGCAACATGCAGCTGTCTTTCCCTGTGACTTTATCTACTTTAGTTTCACTTGTGTCATCTGATGAGATTCTGAGCAGGTAAAGTAAATGCACACAAGCTTTTTAACAGCTTATCATAGCTTCTGCTCAAAACCACTGATGACTACCTTTAACATCGTCACTTGCCCCTTCCCTGATGTTTGGCCAACAGGATATGAAGTTGAGCTATTACAGCCTGGAGTGAAAAACGCAGAACACACCATTGCTGCACAGAATCCAACACAACAAATTTGATTCCCACAAATTCACACCAACATACCTGGAGATTCTTCTTCCTGTGGAAGACAATGGACTTGGCCTTGACTTTTCTGTCCTTAATATCCACTTTGTTGCCACACAACACTATAGGGATGTTTTCACATACTCGTACCAGATCTCTGTGCCAATTAGGTACGTTCTTGTAAGTAACTCTTGATGTTACATCAAACATTATGATGGCACACTGAGCTGCAAGAAAATAGTCACAAGTTACATCAGGAGAGTAAGCACTTGCTCATCAAACAGGAGAAAGAAGATGTACATACAGAAATCATTTAAATTTACGGTTAAACATCTCCATTAACTTCACCCTCTCAGCTTCAGTTCTTGGAGGCTTGTTCTATTAATAAGTTCAATGCCAAAGTCCACAGCACTCGGCCCATCATCGGAACACCTTATATCTTTAGTGCTTCATCTTAAAGAACAGCTTTTTTACCAATGTATCTGCCCCACTGAGTCAAATAGTATCAAATGCTACAAGACTATACAAAGATTACAAAAGTCAATTTTGACTTACATACATATTTGACAGAACTTAATTAACATCTATTTAACTAATCTCTGGAATCCTATTCAAGGTTTTGGGAAGGTTGAGAGCACATAGCCCACATCTCGGGACACCCTTGTCCAGAACAGCTCTTCAAAGTACATGGGGGCATGATTTGGTCCTGCTACTTCTAAAGAGAAAGCAACAACATCTAATAATCCCTTGCAAAATTTTAAAGAGACGCAGGTGACTGAAGTACACACAGAACAGAACTTAACCAAGCAGAAATAAGAGGCAGTATCAGTACTTCTTTAGAAAGTTAACTGGACACTGGCATACAGATGTGTAACTTCCTCATTGCATCCAAAAAATCTGTCTGTGCATTCAAAGTCTTTGCCTCAGCCGAGTACAGTAACAGATATAAATCTGTGCTAAATGAAGCACACACTTTCACCTCTTAATGACGGATCATCAGCGATACCCTGGAATTTAAGGTGCAGCACTACTCTTCATTAATAACAAAGCCTGCTATAGCACACTAAAATGCAATTTCAGGTTCTTCCTACACCAGCACAAGTTGCCCAGCAAAGGAAATTATTGTACCTACATGAGTTTGAAAACCCAGAAACCAGTTCACCATTGCAAGCCATACCAAAGCTTTCAGAGTGGCCAAAAGGAACAGAATGAAGGACTGAACTGCAAGAGATTCCAAATATTCCCAACATACACACACTTCTTACCTTGGATGTAATAGCCATCTCGCAGGCCACCAAATTTCTCCTGTCCAGCTGTGTCCCATACATTAAATTTAATAGGACCTCTGTTAGTATGGAACACCAGAGGATGAACTTCAACACCCAGCGTTGCTATAGTAATGAGAAAAAGCAACACACTCAGTAAGTCATGAATCGCACTTTTAACTTTTATCATATTAGAACTCAAGTTTCTTCAGACATACCTACATACTTCTTTTCAAATTCACCAGTCAAATGACGTTTTACAAATGTTGTTTTACCAGTGCCACCATCACCAACCAGGACAAGCTGTTGACAGATGAAGGCAAGAAAGTCAGATCAATACACTTCTAGAGACATTTATTGGTCATTTTAGTTCAAATACTAAGTATTACTATAAAGACCTTTGTCCTACAAGATGCTGTGAATAAAAGGCTGTGTTTCGCATAAAGGAACTCACTGTACAAGGACCCAAGTTGTTACGCCTGTTGTGCTATAACTGTAGTCAAGACATGTCTATTTCCTGTAGCTGAAAACTACAATGCACTACAAATACGGTCCTACTAAGCTACAAGTCACTGAATGAAGAATACTTGGGGTTTTCAACCTTAAGGTGACCATATTTAGACAGGAACTCATGTAAGCCCTTAAACTGGAGACACCCATCATAACTTTACAATTAAAAAACCTGCACTAGTAACAATTTGAATACTCCAGCCAAGTACTGTAGAAGATGCAATTAACAACCTCTGAAGAAGCAGCTTGAAAGACTTCCAGCTGTTAGGAAAAAAAAGTCAAGCAACCCCTCCTGCCCAAATAAAAGCAAGCCACAAAACACCAGAAAGTAACATCAGAAAGTTCTGCTCTGAAACGTTTTCACTTTTCTTCCCTAAAAAACAATATTAAAAAGCCACAACACAAAACCGTCCAATCTAATACAGTTCAAGTACATTTTGCAGTTAGCTTCACTTCTAAAATTTAGAAGTCACTTTATAAGCAAAGCACTGCTAGAATTTACTAAACTACAAATAGCATCCGATTGACAGTGCAACAGAATCTTTTTGTACAAGTTACATGCTATACTACCATAAACTAAGTACCCAGCTAAGCAAAGACCATCAGTTCAAAACCAAACCTACCATCCACGTTGGCACTCCCGAGTCGCTCGTCCTACTTTTTTACTGAAAAGGAAAAAAAAAAAAACAACCTAACTCACAGCAAACCACTCCCTTACCTTAAACTGCACTTGGGGCTCTCCTTGGGCGGCCATGCTGCGTCTGCAGGGGAAATGGCAGCATGTGAGCTCACAACGGGCGAACCGATCCCAGGCCCCGCCGGAAGGGGCCGGGCGCCGTTTCCCGATCCCAGCTCGCCCGGAAAGGCGCGTGCTCCGCGCGCCAGGCGGCTAGGCCGGGCCCGCGCCA